>BLAZ01000992.1:602555-603795 GCA_014633955.1 Acropora tenuis
CCAAGAAAATATAATCAGATAAGAGGCAGAGGAAGATAAGCATCAGAATTCTAAAGTAAGCCAACAGGAGGACGTAAAAGAAGAGGTAAAGGAAAAATACACCTGAAAAAAAGAAAAAAGAGACATCACTCTAATCTACAGGTTTGGTGAATACACGATTCAAGGCTAAGCTACTCACAGCAAAGGAACAGCTAATTCGCACGATTAGAAATACTCTTGGTTGCAGGTTATTTGCGAACCACAGCATGTGCCAGATAAAATTCGCCATGAGAGTTTTCATTGATTTGAACTTTGTATCTCATTAGAAAAGACACACGTGTCAAGATAGCTTGCCAAAACCAGACAGTCAGATAGCAATGACTTTGTTTCGCAATAAACGCGTGGCTACGAATGGTCGAATGTGAATAGGATAACCCTCAGACTTGTTTTCAATCACTTTTTCTTCATAATTCACTCCTTTATAATGACTGAAGTGAAAGATCAAAACATTTTTGTTAAGGAAGAAATAAACTGCAAAGAATCCTTGCTCGAAAGGATCTCGAACTCGACCCGTGACAGTTTCATTGATTTTTCAAGTCACCCAGGGGCTCTTGAAATGCGACTTCACTCTGTGTCCTAATTCGAGTGGTTTCTCAACGCTGTCTGTGATTTGAGTATAATATGTCGGTTATTTGAATAATTTACTTTACTCAGAGAAATCTTTTGCCCGGTTAATCCGGTTTTCCCTTCTCACCAAAAACTATCCCTTTTCATGCTTTGAGTTGATTTGACTTGCAGTCTCCACAATTAGTCAATCAGCTATAGATGAGACTTATTATTACTATCATTGTTATAGTCGTAATCATCATCATCATCATAACTATTATATGTATACTCACTCGGTGATCTTAATGCTTCAAGCAATCTGATTGGTTCGCTATCTCGGAGTAATTGAGCATTATTCACCAAGGAGTCAATAAAGTGTAATTCAAACAAGAGGAAGATGGCCGGTGTAAACTCGCGTTTTGAGATGTCAATAAATCGACTTCGGATGCTTCTCTTATGCAAATTTTGAGATCGAGTGTTGTTGAGATCACTTCGTACGTACTAAATCAGTTACTCATTTTAATCTCGGTGAATAGTGGCGGAATGTATTTACCAAGATTTCAAAGAATAATAACTCTTATTAGTATAAATTTACTCGTAGTCTATCGTGAATCCGTGAATCTGATTGGCTATATTACTCGTAGACTATCTGCTG
>BLAZ01000992.1:626573-629073 GCA_014633955.1 Acropora tenuis
CTTTGGAACATTTCAACTTCATTTTATTTCTCTCCCCATTTCTTCTCGTAGTCTAAACGCTTGGAACAAACAAATCAGACTCTGGCTTACTTTTCTCTAGTGTCCTAAGACAATGCCCATTGTTATAATTCCATATTCTAAGCCGGCCATCTCTGCCACCAGTTATCAACCTATGCATTAATAACGCAACCGTGATTTCAGCAATATGTCAATGGATCCCGTAAGGATGATAAACCATTATAAAACAACTTGGATACTTCGCTTGTTCTGATTGGTCAAAGAACCTACGGGTTATTTTGTCGTTAAACTCATAGAAAATTGCAAGAGGCAAAATGTAAAAGTTCACTTTCTGAGAAAATGGCTGACATGGAAGACGAGTTGCCAAACGTTAATATAATGAAGGCATTTGGTTTGCCAGAATTCACTGGCAAGCCGGTGACTGTGACGAGTGAAGAAAACAAAGATGTACCTGAGGGCCGCTTTACTGTTGACAAGAAACAAAAATTTGTCTGAAAGCTGGAGATCTTGACGATAAATTATTGTTAAAAATTGGCAGGATATCACGCGTCGCATGATAAATACCTTATTCACTGAATGAAAATCCAACTTTTCTCGTGAGACTTCACGCTTCTACTTACAACTGTTTTATCAACGCAATAGACCGCATTTTCTATGGGTTTACCGGCGTAATAAACCTACTTGGGATGTTTGGAAAACACTAGAGAAGTTCGCAAATTACTCGCCTCCGGTTTGTGATTTTGAAGCCTTTTCCGTGTTGATGCAACATCCCAAGTGGGTTTGTTCCGCTGGTAAACCCACAAAAATGCAGTCTTAGCTTAAGTATAAGATTATCAAACGAAGCAACACGTCACTAGCTCAAGGCTATGTTTTTTAAATGAGCAGCACGACACTCTAACAAAAAAGTACTGCACGGGACTTATTAACGAGATTGGAACTTTCGTCTCCACGGCACATTACCTTCTTTCCGTGGAGTCAAAACTCATGCAAGTGACTGCGTTGTCACCGTGAGCATGTGAAAATTCAAAGACTGAGCGTCCTGTTTCCAAGTCCCAGACTTTAATAACCTGCAAACAACCCGCCGGAACAAAAACATTTCGATAAACAGTTAAAGGTTATGCCCCGCTATGCAGAGACCCACCCCAAGCAGGAAGTGTTCTCGATCAGCGGATAAAACTAGGCTCTCATGGTTACAGCTCGCCATACGCCGCAAAGAAAAAAAGTCTTCTGGTACGAAGGAGAATAAACAGAGAAAACACTATCTTCTGCACGAATCATTAAACCTATTCTTGTTTGTGCTTCCGCTGTTCACACACAGTACATGGTTTTCTCTGTTTTAGGCTCTTTTACTGTCAGGTCAGTGGATCAGTTTTCACTCACTGAATTTTCTGAAGCTGTGATGATGTGTTTGAAGCTACTGTTGTATTTGACACACATTACTGGCTCTCTGTGGGTAGTTATCATATCTTTTGATGAACTCCTGACAAAAAAAAAAACGAGAAAAGACGTAAGAAGAAAATAGCGTTCAAGCTACCAGTTTCACGTAGCTACTACGCAAGTCTCCTATTGCACCGCTAGTGAGCATCCGAACTTGTAATAGAAAGATCAATGGTTTGCTTTCCAATCTTGTTTGGAGCAGCGTTTGTAATAGTTTGTTTACTTTCCGACCAGGAATCGCTGTATCGTCCCATCCATCCACCAGGCTTAAAACGCACCCTTTCATAACCAGTACATCAATTGGAAAGTTAATACGCGACCTTCACTGGTATTCTTTAGGAAAACAGTCACCTAGCGCACACTGATTATTAGTCTCCACGCTGCCGTTCTAGTGGTTTTGTTACGCAAATCCTTAGAACGTCTACAAAATAACCATTTCGTTTTTGAAAGTTATCAGCGGAATGGGTCATTTTCCATTGTACTGACCCGTTAGCCTCGTTTGCATGCAGTGGTAAACAAAAAAAAGCTTTGCCTGCAGGCTCAACTGTAATACACAACTATTGTGGATGTCATGAAGTCGTGGTCGACCCCAGATGGATAGTGCAATTTTTCTTACTAACTTATTTTTCAGTTGAAGAAGAGCAATTTGCTCAGACGTTGCGACAGCCAGACCTCTGGTGGACGAGTTGTAGTGTATAGCTAAAAAAAAACAAGAAATAAATTAAAGCCGAAACTGAAACCAACTAATGCGCCGAGTTTGCATCGTCATCAAAAAAGAGTTGTCTGATTTTGTCCCGAGATAATCATATCGGGTTTGTGCCTAGTGTCAACCCCTTTCCTTCTTCACGACAAAACCTTCTATTCATACTGTGAACATCCGTTGTTGAAAATAGCCCTTCCCCAGTTCGCGTTATCTTTGGATCTAATGTGCGTGTCGAGACCACATTTTTGCTTTTAAATTTA
This sequence comes from Acropora tenuis, assembly GCA_014633955.1. Taxonomy (NCBI): domain Eukaryota; kingdom Metazoa; phylum Cnidaria; class Anthozoa; order Scleractinia; family Acroporidae; genus Acropora; species Acropora tenuis. The sequence goes on from BLAZ01000992.1 coordinate 628,992, forward strand.
TCAAAACATTCAACTGCGACTTAGACAAGGGGTGCTTAACATTGGGTAGAACTGGCCGGCCTGGTCGCCCAGCCATCAAATG
>BLAZ01000992.1:634073-636573 GCA_014633955.1 Acropora tenuis
ATCTTCATCAAATTATTCATTTTTTTTAGTATACTACATTGTATAAACAAATTAACAAGATTTGCAAGTTGTCATAAAATAAAAGTGGTGCATTGTAAAGAAATCAAATTGTGTCAAGTACTATTAAATACACATCATTCTATCACCGCAGGTACAAAACAAAGCTAACCGGTTAGCTTTTACAAGTGTTTGGGATATTTTTTGTATTGGTAAAACAATGACCTGTGACCTGTGTTTTGTACCTGCCGATTCTATCAACTAGAGTAGACTAACACTGTAACATGCACCAACCAACTCACCCTGTTGAAATAATAAATTTAGTAAACTGGGGCATCAGCACAAAATCTGTAATCCACTTTGTTTTCTTGGTTGTGCTCTCCACCTACAAGGTAAAAACAAATTCAAAATAGAATTCTTGTTGGTTATAGACTTCAGGGAAATTTAATATCTGCACAGATTTTTATAGAGAGGGTGTACATTATTAAAGGTACATAACCGTGCATTTTGACCTTGACAAGAGCTACTGCACACATTTAATAGGCACTTTGAGCAACAGACATTTCTGTTGACGACAGTGACATGACGACTGATAAGAAACTAGGGACAGAACAGCTCTAGGGTGTGGTCACCACAAACAGTTACTATCCTCAAGCAAAGCATGTGCAAACGTGACGACACTTCAAGATTTGCAAAGTTTGAGGTAAATTCAATTAAGTTTTCAATTACGTTGCCATTTTGCAAAAAATAAAATAGTTTAAGCTCAAAAGATTTGCCTGCTTTGAAATGTCAAATGTAAAGAATAAGAATTACTTCACATGTTAATAAGCGTACAGCTAAAAAGCAATTAATTGTGACCTTTAACCGCAATTTGAATCACCACTCAGTGACAAAAAAAACAGGCTTATTCATGTCCTTTTAGACTGCGATGATTATACACGTTACTAAAATAATTATCATGCTTAAGCATAGATTTTGAACAGAATTTCAGTGTTTTTCTTTCAATGGGGCACATTGATCTACTTATAACAGCCGCTCAAATAGCGTAGTTTTGCCACCTATTTTTATTAAAGTATTAGGAAGAGCATTCTGCGAAGAAAGCAGTAATCTCATACGTACAAGAAATAAAACTAAAGTGAGACAGTTAGGTAGTGCATATTTGAATATGGCTTAATACACATAAACACAAGAATAACCTGAACATAAATAATGTACAAATTTAACTTGAGTTGATTGAAGAAGACCCGGTAGGGTTAAATAAAATACCAAGAAGAAGAGATTGCCAGAATGAAATAAAATTAATGTTATTTCAAGCAAAAACAATCTACCCGTTATATGTTGAGAAAATCAGAAAAGAAAACTAAATCTTATTATATACTAGCAGCAGTAGGTTGAATGAAACTGGCCTCTAATTCGCTGAAGGCTAGTTTGACTTGTGCAATTTTTCAGTACAAAGACATGAGCCCAACAATACTGTCATAACATTTCCTTTAGCATAAAGACAATCATTACACAACTTCACCTAGGTTCAGCATTAAATTAGTACAAACGTGAGCTAAAAGGGGTCAAAACAAAAGTTTAAGTGCTTCCGTTCCTGTCGCGACATGAAACCCCATGTTTTCAACTTTAACACAATGCCTGGTTACAATGTGTGGTACAAGCGCAATGATGTCTCCAAAGGATTGTCACATTTCCATATTGGCATCATGAGCTGCCAACGTCTGTTGCTTAAGGTACCTATTGAGCCCTTGGAAGAATTATTATGTGCAAGTGCTCACAGGATCAAAAGGGGTTTTCTTCAAAACAATGAAGGGCAATAATTACAAGGGTCAGAGGCAGGAATTTTTAAAAAATGATAATATATATTAAAGGGTTAGATAAAGGTTTCAACAGCTACAGTATCTCAGCTCAGTGAGGAAACTAAAACCCACCAGCAAGGCAATTGCAGAAGAGACAGCAATTTTTCGATTGTACTAGTAGAGGGGACTACTAATAATGATTTTACCACACAGAAATCAAAAGTTAAATAAAATATTACTAGCTATATATATAAACCCACATGTGCTGCTTGTTTCATTCTTTTGAATTCCATGTTCTGAGACCAAAATGAGACAAGCCCATCCTATGGAGCAATGAGCAAAAAAACATGTCATGTATTTTCATTCATGAATTAAAAATGTTAAATTATTATTTGCTACTATATAAATACAAAATGCATACAACAGTTACCCCTTTATGGTTACAGTCAATTCAATAATATTGTGATACGTGCATGCTTTAACACCTATTAACTAAAGGAAAAACTGTAAACATTACAAAGTAATCTCAATGGAATTTGATCATCCAGGTGACAGGAGTCCTGTGAAGGACTGTTGGTAGTGACTATGATGATTCAACATCCTGAGAGGAATTCATCTTCAGAATCAAGTGATGGTTGGAAATTCAAACAAATACTATTAAAGTGGTGCTATTAGAGGTGTGTATTGAGATTGGTAGTCTGGAG
>BLAZ01000992.1:692368-694868 GCA_014633955.1 Acropora tenuis
CCCCCCCCCCCCCCCTGAAACGACAAAACAAAAACCTCAAAAATAGCAGGAACTATAAGTCACAAATCTAGTCTATTAATCTTGGGGTAGTTGACTCGATAGACTGCGAGCAGTCTCTTTCTTCTCCTACGCTACACGAGCATGTTATGCAAGCAGCCCGGGAAGCCTGGACGCCACGGGAGCTAGTACCACGAGTTTTCCCAAAATTTGCATAACGTTCTTATTTCCACCCGCGGGTAGGAATCGAGGATGAAAGGACAACTTCTTGCAGTCTATTGACTCAACTAAAAAAAGTCACTTCACAAAAGAATTAGAATAAATAGAATGACGGGTGAGTCAGGAAGGCTAGAAAATGTTCACGGTTTGACCCAATTCGAGTGGAAATCATGAAATGGAGGGGATTATTGCCCAAGGTGCTTATAGTTGGGATGATCATCGCCAGGATTTTAGGGCGCAAAGGTTAACTTTGCTACAAAGTCAAAATCCAGTGAGACGAAAAACTGTTGATAAATACCTTGGCCAAGGGGTGCACATAGAGCTAGAACAGAAGCAAAAAATCAACGTCATTAGAACTAAGACAATTCTTTCGTCTTGAATTGTTAAATCTGTAACAAAGTGCGAGACTTGGAGCTTGATCTATGATCGAAAAAGGAATGTAACAGTCATTCAAATATCAACCTAATGGAAGATACCATACAAAAATAATGAGACAAAGATACAACACAATAAACGTAAAAGAGTAAAGGACATTGTCAACTACGTTGCAGAACTGAAAATGGAGGATTGGTGCGTCACTAAGACGGACATTTATATCTACAGAGTGAGAAGAGAGGAGTTGTGATATTGGAATGTACTATAAAATTAAGGAAATTAGGAAACAATTGCATTTCATGAATGTTTCAATGGAGGCAATAAAAGAAATCCATGCATCCATTTACACTTTTTTCTCTTTTGTCCCTTTTCATATTTTTCTTTCTGGATTTCCTCACCTTCCGCCACCTTCCAATAATTTAATGCGTAAGCATGCTCCAGTGGGATGGATGTGAGCATTATAATCTTGTGATAAAACACAGAAACTAGTGAGAAGTGAATCGTGATTCTTGAATAGGATGTAAATATTGTAGAGTGGCTTAAAAAGCTGTTCATAGGCCAGGTTTGTTAAGAAAGGGGCAGGGAATAATAAATAATAAAATTCTTTCCAGCTTTAACACATTTTCTTCAGATAAAGTAAACATGACTTTTAAGGAGATTCACACGTGGAAGTTTCAATTGTTGTCCTTTTACCAGAGTGAATGGTATATTACAATTTTATAAGATTGCATAATTGCAATATAAGTTGTTGATTAATATACACAAACACCATACACATACAAAGACTAACAAGAAGCTAGTTTTACAATAGCCATGGCAACATAAATACATGATTTTAATGTTAATGATCTTCGGAGATGATTAACATTAAAATTGTTTCCATCCGCAGTTCAAATGAAATTTCATTGATTTGATCGCATGGATGCATGAATAAATTGGTTGAATAAGAAATGTTTCGCATTGCTCTGGGGAATTTCATAGAGATTTGAATTTTTGTTCAATGTTTTGATGGCTTTCGGTGTTTTCATGCTGTGAAGAGGTATGGCAGTGTTACATGTGTATGGTCGCCGAGAACTGCCAATCCAAAAATCCAGATTGTAGAGGAATTATTTTAATTCTTTTTTATTATTTTTCATTTTTAGTTACATTTTTTTGTAAATTTTCCAATAATGTTTATTTTTGAATTAAAAGACAAGTGAAATCCAAATGAAAACGAAGCGATATCAAAGTAAAATGAAATGAATTGAAAATTGTTTTTTCGACCCAGCCGAGCGCTGCCAAATTCATTTATATTTAAAAGCGAAAGTACAATGCATGTAAATTGAAATACGAATAAAAATGAAATCAATTTTTTTGACCCAGCCGAGCGCTGCCACTACCAGCATGCCTTGCGCAAGTATCACATGTTCGCGCGATCATGCCCAACGCATGGAGAAAGCTACATGGAAATGTTAGAGCAAAACGGACCAAAGAAGACCTCCTCAAAGACCAGCGACGTCATCCAAAGGGTGAGGAATTGACAGTGCAGCGTTTTTCATGGGAAGTTTCGGGGAAGACCCAAAAATACACCAGAATAGGTCTTCGTGAGTTTGCGCCCTTCGACGATACGGAGGAGATGACAATATGACATATTAAGAGTGCCTGTGAAAGACATTTCATCCCTAAAATAAGAAAAAGTCTGGTTTGTGATATCCTAGCTGGGGAACAGGGTCCCTCGTGCGAGACACTCTCTCAGACACCGGATCTAAAGGTTGTATACGTGCGCCTTATTACAGCTGATTCAGAGGACGGAGAGGCAGACCCCTGAAAGGTGAGGAAGAGGAAGGTCAGTGACCAGTATGCGAAGTGCACAGATTTTCTTTCTTCACCGCCCAAAGCCAGATCAAGCCCCAGTAAACTGACGCAGTCT
>BLAZ01000992.1:730069-737101 GCA_014633955.1 Acropora tenuis
GAAATGGATACAGTCAACACCCAAGTTGCAGAACAACGAAACTCTGTACTTCAGCGAATTAAGAGTGCCCTATCGTATATGAATCAAGAAAATTTCATGCACCATTGTAAATTTTTTCTTTGGTATAGGAATAAGAAAATTATTGAGGGCCTACTACAGTAACAGAATACAGCGGACAAGATGGCTTCTTTTTTCTTTTTCCCCCTTCTTTTTGTTTAGCGCTATGCATTGTAAATAGGCCAACGGTAATGTAATTAGTGTAAGCGTAATTTATGTATAGTATGCAGTGTATTTTAAAAAAAGAATAAAATATTACAAAATATAAAAAGGAAAAAGAAAAAGGGAAACTATTATGTGGGTTGTAAGAATACATATCAAGTAAAGAAACCCTTCAGGCGGCTTCGTAAAATGATCAGGAAAGAGAAGTTTTTGTCTTTAAATGTCTGCAACTTAATTTTGTTCTCAAAGTGGCACAGCAGCAGTTTTTGTGGTGGTGTTTTTTGCCTTGTTTTGTTATTTGCCGTTATTGTTTTTTTTTATCACACGTTAAAACATGTCAACAATCTCTAATTCAATTGCGGCTTTCAATAATGGCTCGAGCTGTAAAATTCCTTTGCAAATGTATGATTGAAAGCAGTTTAAGAATCTCGTTTCGTATGCTTGAGAACAACGGCTTTCGTTTTCGAGATCTTCGTACGCTTTAGATCAATTTTTGAGGTGTGCCACTGTCGGTGGAAATGAAAAGAGGGACCATTGGGCAATTTGTGTGCAGAAACCACCCGCGTGCCATTTGGTGACGATCAAAGGAAGTTGTCCATGGAGATTGACCACTGGAAAGCGTGAATGGATAACCATGTCCGTAGACTAACCCTTTTTCGTTTTTCTTTCCACTTTATTATACCTTTTTGGTTTGGCACAAACCGCCGTTAGCTTGTCCGATGCCATGTTTACCATGTCCCCATAATTTGGGTCTACGATCCGCATGCTGTTATAATTACCTTTTTGTATCTGAAAATCACAGTCTAATTTGGTGAAAGCAGAAGGATGCTCTTTTCATCTCCTGGGTTTGTCAGATGAAGAGCCACATCTTACTCATGTGGATTTACTGTGATCCGTTATTATTATTATTATTATTATTATTATTATTATTATTATTATTGTTATATTGTAGCCCACTTCTCGGTGTAGTAAACCGTGTACAGTTTGCAGAATGCCGTGGTTAACATATGCCCATAATATGGGTACACGACAACCATTTTACTATAATCGCCGTTTTTATTCAAAACTGTGTAATTTTGGTCAAATAATAAAAATACTCTCTCCATCTCCTGAATTAGCTTTATTGTAGCCTACTTGTCAGTGTAGTAAACCGTGTACAGTTTGCAGATTGCCATGGTTAACACATGCCCATAATATGGGTACACGACAACCATTTTTCTATAATCGCCATTTTTATTCAAAACACTGTCCTTTTTGCTCAAATAATAAGAATACTCTCCATCTCCTGAATTGGCTTTATTGTAGCCCATTTCTTCGTGTAGTAAATCGTGTACGGTTTGCAGAATGCCATGGTTAACATATCCCCATAATATGGGGTTAGGAAACCATTTTGCTGCAAGCACGGTTTTTATTTAACCACTGTGCAATTTGGTCAAAGAGTAATAAGCCATTTTGTGGTGAGTTCATATTTTACTTACATCTTTGTCATTTCTGGATCTTGATTCTGAGTAAATGTTCCCTTTTGCGGGTTGCCATGTCACCTCAATTGAGGCCACGCTCGCTGAGCCCGAGCAAAGAAAGTGCGTTCATATAGCACCAATAGGAGAGGAGTGAATCGCCCAGGCACTGCTGTTTGGTTAGTTGCGTGAGGGTAGGCACCGTACCGGTAGCCAGCGCAAGCACTGAAAAGAGTTTCTAAAGGCCACTCTGAAGAACTACAAGATGGGTCCTACAACTTGGGAGGAAGGGGCCCACGATTGCAACAGCATGCAGACGCTGGCTTTGCCGTCCTGGTTGCAGAACCTTTGAGGACAACCGCGCGAGAAAACTGGAGGAGGCATGCTACAGCAGCAGCTGCCCAAGGCACGCTGCAAGTCCACCATCAGCCAAATGCATTCAATTGCTCTATATGCAATAGAGATGTGCTTTGCGCACTGTATTCATCAGCCATCAATGTTGTTATAACACGCCTGACCAATGAGGAGGACAATCGTCGCAAGCAACGAGTCAAATCATCTTCCTCGTTATCAGCAAATACGATTCGGGTATTTAGGATTCCTGCCCTTTGACAGGCTTCAGCAACAAAAAAAGCTCTAGTTTAGCTAGTATTTTTCTTTTCCATGTTGTTAATTCGTGGCCGTTACTCGCGGAGAAAAGTAACTGTCTAAGGTTTGGAAATGCCATGGAGAATGTGTCCATAATTTGAAAAATTCCATAAGCTTGTTGCCATATTAGCAATTTTTGTTTACGCAAAGTTTGTGACCTTTGGGAAAAAATACTAAAGAAAAAATCCGGACCAAAGAGAACGTTTTCGGTCAGGAAGGCTGGAAACGGCTTTGAGATCATAAAAAGGCCTGGCCTGCCGGATTCTGTTGGACGGATTCTTGGACTAGACAAGAAGCTCTGAAATACCAAGGATTTCTCAACTCTTTCATTCTTAGTTGAGAAGTCGAAACAAACGCAATTACTTCAAACACATTTGCCCTGGACATATCCCTATTGTGAATTAAGTTTCCCAAAGCTGTAATTGACTGGAATCCAGCTATCTCAATGTACGATTCACGCGCACAACTCTTACTTGAACGCTTAGTTGGGAAAGTGATTAAGCTTAAAAGTTTGGCAAATATTTATTTGTATTGGCACGGGCGTAGCCAGGATTTTTCAATGGGGGGGGGGCACACTGTGTCAAAGTGAGGGTACTCACCAGATTGTCATGTCGACCTCCACGCCGTGTTTCGGCTTAATGTGACATGTTTCGGATGAGCAGTGAGAGTAGTGGGATGAGACAATCCTACAAAATAGCTTCTAGATTAGTTCAGTTCTCACTGCTCATCTTTCAAAATATCTTTTAATAAAAGGCGGCATGGATGACGAGTAGCAAAGGTGTTGATGATCTCATCAATACTTTGATTAAAAAAAAAGTTTAAAAAAAGGACTTTTTAACTATGGCCAAGATATCCTCATGGCATTTTAGCCACCTGTTGTAGGTTGTTTGCTAAACAAAGTCTTGCAAAAGGGGGGTTTACGGGCACCCCAGGACCCCCCCTGGGTACGCCTATGATTGGCTACCAATATCTTTATTAACTTTACTTGTTTCGTCGAAGACTGCTTGTCCAGCACACCAGTCTTAATACGGCTACAAGGTAAGACGAAATCGGCGCGCGTGTAAGATGAACTAGGAAAACACGTCATCCAGCTCCATTCTTAACATGTTCCCTAAAGTGGTCATTCCGATCCGGCTAAAGTTAGATTTGATAACAATTCGGTGTAATTCTGTATTCTGTAGTGTCCTCTTGAGCTTTGCGCCAGTACAGGTCCTCTTTTGTGGTGAAAACTGCTAAAACACCAAAATGCATGATTATTGTGTACCCAAATGTTGTGAATACTCTAACCTATGGACGGAACACATAATTCAAATGAGAGGACAGAACCGAATCCAAGGCTTTTGGTGTTTTGAACAAAACCGACTAGAAAAGTAACGTGGATATCCTGCATCCAACTTATAGAGAGATGTTAACCATGAAGGATTCTACAAAAACGGCGATTATAGCAAAATGGTTGTCGTGTACCCATATTACGGGCAAGTGTTAACCATAGCATACTGCAAACTGTACACGTTTTACTACACTGACAACTACGCTACAATAAAGCTAATTCAGGAGATGGAGAGAGTATTTTTATTATTTGACCAAAATTACACAGTGTTTTGAATAAAAACGGCGATTGTAGCAAAATGGTTGACGTGTACCCATATTATGGGAATGTGTTAACCATGGCATTCTGCGAACTGTACACGGTTTACTACACGGAGAAGTGGGCTACAATAAAGCTAATTCAGGAGATGGAGAAAGTATTTTTATTATTTGACCAAAATTACACAGTGTTTTGAACTGAAAACGGCGATTGTAGCAAAATGGTCGTCGTGTACCCATATTATGGGCATATGTTAACCATAGCATTCTGCAAACTGTACACGTTTTACTACACTGACAACTAGGCTACAATAAAGCTAATTCAGGAGATGGAGAGAGTATTTTTATTATTTGACCAAAATTACACAGTGTTTTGAACTGAAAACGGCGATTGTAGCAAAATGGTTGTCGTGTACCCATATTATGGGAATGTGTTAACCATGGCATTCTGCGAACTGTACACGGTTTACTACACGGAGAAGTGGGCTACAATAAAGCTAATTCAGGAGATGGAGAAAGTATTTTTATTATTTGACCAAAATTACACAGTGTTTTGAATAAAAACGGCGATTGTAGCAAAATGGTTGTCGTGTACCCAAATTATGGGAATGTGTTAACCATGGCATTCTGCAAACTGTACACGGTTTACTACACGGAGAAGTGGGCTACAATAAAGCTAATTCAGGAGATGGAGAAAGTATTTTTATTATTTGACCAAAATTACACAGTGTTTTGAATAAAAACGGCGATTGTAGCAAAATGGTTGTCGTGTACCCATATTATGGGCATATGTTAACCATAGCATTCTGCAAACTGTACACGTTTTACTACACTGACAACTAGGCTACAATAAAGCTAATTCAGGAGATGGAGAGAGTATTTTTATTATTTGACCAAAATTACACAGTGTTTTGAACTGAAAACGGCGATTGTAGCAAAATGGTTGTCGTGTACCCATATTATGGGAATGTGTTAACCATGGCATTCTGCGAACTGTACACGGTTTACTACACGGAGAAGTGGGCAACAATAAAGCTAATTCAGGAGATGGAGAGAGTATTTTTATTATTTGACCAAAATTACACAGTGTTTTGAATAAAAACGGCGATTATAGCAAAATGGTTGTCGTGTACCCATATTATGGGCATATGTTAACCATAGCATTCTGCAAACTGTACACGTTTTACTACACTGACAACTAGGCTACAATAAAGCTAATTCAGGAGATGGAGAGAGTATTTTTATTATTTGACCAAAATTACACAGTGTTTTGAACTGAAAACGGCGATTGTAGCAAAATGGTCGTCGTGTACCCATATTATGGGAATGTGTTAACCATGGCATTCTACGAACTGTACACGGTTTACTACACGGAGAAGTGGGCAACAATAAAGCTAATTCAGGACATCGAAGAAACATTATTATTATTTGACCAAAATTACACAATGTTTTGAATAAAAACCGTCATTACACGTTAATGACGGTTATTTAACCCACTGGCTGGTTGCTCCTTGCATAAGTTAACCAGTATAACATTGGGCAGATTCTATTACACAAAGTAATTATTAAATGTAAAATTGTAATGATGGCCATTGACTTTGCGAATAAAAGATAACTGCTAAATATAAGTAGGTAAAGCTTCGAACTTGAACTTACTATATATTATATACATTGTTTTTATAGTCTATATTTTTTAAAGAACAGGTTTGCACGAAAATAATTGAGGCCCTCGTTCTTCATGATCACTTGAAGTACTGCCTACCAAGAGAAAACACATATGAAAAGGAAAAAATTAAAATACGGCAAAGAGAACAAGAAAAGATAAACTGCACTAAAGACAGCAAAATAAATTTAACCTTCAGTATTCGCGATAAGGTGTTTCATAATATATTTGTACGTGATTTTGGTAATTTTAGAACTTAAAAACTTTGGATCGTCATATACCTTAACCGTGGATTGAAATAAAGGTAAAGGGCAGAAATTAAACAATCATGTATGATGCAGTGAACTGTACCTCTGGAACGAAGACATCTGCTATGAAGCCCATCTTTCTACTCGTTGTTGCAAACCTTATGCCACACTCGTCCAAAACATGTGAGGCAAAGCCAAAAAGGGCTTCAATCGCCTGTCAAATGACAGAAAACTAAAGAAAACCAACTAACAGATACAAAAAAAGATCAAAGTGGTATGCTAGATAAGCAGGCGTTCCAAAGGCTCGTAAAGTGCGATTTCCTTAAATACCTGTATTTAGGATGCTTACTGTATAAATTCAAAATTTTTTTTTTCAAGAAGAGTGTTAACAACCCTAAAACTCCTTACCTCTTCAGATGCGACTGGCCCCTGCCCATGCTGCCTTAAATCCGATCCTTGCAGAGAGTGTTTTCCAGCAGGATTTCTAAAGATTGCATTGCGGATGGAGAGCATGCGTGCATGAAATAAATTTCGTGCCAAGTTCTAGAAAAACGTGAGGGCAATACCAACCAGTTAGAAGTCAGTGATAACGCATGTCACGGTTTTGAAAATTGAATAATAATAAGTTGAATGCATGATCATGGTATTCTTTCAAACCTTCATTTTTGTCTTACTAAGCACCAGCGACTTCATTTTTTTATCGTCACTGTAAACGGATCTGTGGAAAGTGAATTCAAAGGGTACTAGCTGTTTAGAGATTTACCAAATCAATTCAATAATGCTATGAATTTATCCGTCTGTACTATCCCATGACAACATCTGAAAAGGCTAGACAAATTAGGATACATTGTTCTTCACACCTTTCTTTGCTGATTACACGCCTGGAATTCTGAGGCAGAAGGCGACAACCACAGTCCAAATTTGAACGGGCCACCTGCCGAAGTGAGTAGCCAAGGCAGACGCGGTGGTACCATTCACGGCATGAGCGCAACTGGACCATTTCTTTTCGTTGTTTTCTCCACTTATCCTCTTGGTTGAGGCCTTGCCCAAAAAGACACAACTCACTGCTCACACAGCCACACTTCCACGGAAGGAGAGGAACGATGTGATTGTAAGTGTCATGTCCCAATGTGGCTGGCACCCATAGAATATTCACTGGTTTTAAGCGCTGTGATTCTGTGGGGTCTGTGTAAATCAAGGGGGTAACAGG
>BLAZ01000992.1:750704-755704 GCA_014633955.1 Acropora tenuis
GGGGAGGTGTTGAAGCTTTGATTTGAATGGTACATTATGGTTTATACTAGTCTTTTTTTCCTAAACAAACATACATTTAAAATAACAGAAGAGGGGCTTAGACTGAGTATGAAAAGATGAGAAACTAATACTTTCTTCTGTAGTCTGTAACATGGTTCAACTTAGGAAGAATAAGTCGAGCCCCAGATCAAAGTGCCGTAGGTTATTATGGTAAGAAAGGAGAATTGTACAAAGCTTTTAAACTATACAAGGGTAAGGCATGCCTTGATTTGCACAGGATGTCTACGACCTTATAGACTTCACCACAAATAGCAGTGATATGAGATTCCATGATAACTTTTCTTGAATAGTGATTCCTAGAAATTTGTCTTCTTGAGATGTTGAGATGTTATCAAAGGAGATATGAAATCTTGAGAGATCAATTGTTTTATGTTGTGGATGAAAAACAATCAACTTACCAGGGGTTTCAATAAATTTTGGTACAAGTGGGTAGTTCAGCATAACAGGTGGGTATTATTAATTTTTGGAAGGCCTTCCTTTTTTGGGGGGTGCGGGGCATGCACTCGCAGGAAAGGGGGTCCAGGGGCATGCACCCCCGGGAAATTTTGAAATCCTAGACTCTCGCAGATGCATTTTCCTGCATTTTGAGGTCTATTTTAATTTTGCTTTGTTGTTCTTAGAAGTCAACCAATTTGAACAAATTTGGAAGAAAAAAAACTGAACATCCACTCAAATCGATTCCCAACGATGCACTATTTATTGATGAGAAAAAAGGAAGATGATATCAAAGTTTGAGCACAGAAAGTTGGCCCCTTCAATGTCCTCTACTAACGTTATGAAGAATCGTTATCATTCGATCTCTCTCATTTTGATGCTGGAGCAAAATATTCTAATAACGATCACCTCTTGGCAACCATTAGTCCCAGTTTCCTTTTGATTTCAGCTGATGCCTTGCACACTTTTGACTTCGTTTTGAAATGTTTATTACCTGTCAGTTTAATTGGGCATTGCTTCACCTTTTGCGTTTCAAAAGGTGAGATACATGCCAGGATGCCCTTTCTTTTATTTTTGCCTTTGTTTCCTATAACATAGGGCTTATTTTTGCCAAAATTTTTAGCAAGAATTCGTAGCTGAAAACCGTACCTGACGTTTGTTTGCGGCTACAAGCAGGTATTGGGCGGGTAGATCTACCCGCTACCCAGCTATTATTGAAACCCCTGACTTACTGTACATTTATCAGAATGGACAGTAAGCTTGTTGGCATGAAACCAAGATGAAACTAAAAGAAGCTCTTGGTTGACGATATTTATTAGAGTAGGCAGGAGTGACCAAAAAAAAAAAATTGTATCATCAGCAAATAAAATAAATGCAAGATATTTAGAGGACAGAAAAAGATCATTGAACAGATGTAAATGAGGAAAAGGAGAGGAATGAGCCCTGGGGAACTCCACTAACAGCTTTAGGGTTTGAAGAAATTTGATCATTGATCATAGCATTATTGTTGTCTCTTAGTTAGGTAACTTGCAAGCTATGCTAAGGGAATACCATGGATACCTTAGTAATTAAGTTTATTAATAAGAATTAAGTTGGGGAGGTTATCTATGATGCTTGTTTTGAATCAAAATTCACTTGTGCATTTTGCACTGTGAACAATTAAACTTCAAGTTCTGATATTTAACAAATAAAAGAGCCTAAGCCGTGTCATTTATTGATGCAGGATACAAGATACAGTGAGCGTTTACATCATCATTGTAAATAAAAAAATGCAGCTGTGAAAAAAAAAAAACAATAAAGAGAGTTAAGTTGAGTGATTTCAAAACATTTGAGTGCATAGAGCGAGGCTGATTCGAAATTACCAGCACGATTACCACTGAATTTTACGACACTATAAAGTCCTTGTACCAATTAATAATAATTATTGTGTCAATAACAAATTATGAGGAACACCGGAATTAAAGATTTAATAATAAGGGCACATAGAGTAGTTTTCAAATGACTGTCGAAAAACCAAAACCAAAGCAATTACTCCAACCAATCACAACAGGGGCAGACAGCGCGATGAACCAATCACATTTCCTTGCAATTACCTGTAACTCACTCAAAGCACGCCAGAAATGACGCGTGCATGGTGTGATTGGTTTTGGTTTTGCTTCTCATTGGTTGAAAAACTGGTGCGAGTCTTTTAAGCCAATCACTGAGCTTAGTAATCACAATCATGTCATTACTTTCGACAGTCATTTGAAAACTGCTCTATGCCTCTAATCAATACATAATCAGCTAAAGGTCAACTTTCTTAAGTGTAAAATTATTGTATAAAATTAATGTCCAATGATTGGAATGCAAGAATCTGAAAAAAATGGTTGCTACTTTACAAAATTTAAGGTTCATTGGACCAGTTAATATCATCCATCTTCGTTTTCAATCTGCATCTGTCAACCTGCTCACGTACTAAGAAATTTTGATTGACGAGGGTGGGTTAGTTAGTTCAAGTTTATTGGCTACTGGCACAAAGTACTTACCTTTTACTGGTTGCTTAACTGCCTGATTTGGCCTGTCCGATTACAACATTAATGCTTGTAATCAGACAGGTCATATTGTACAGTATGGACCTGAAACAGTCTATTAAACCGTAAATGAGGGGTGTTTCAACAACCAAGCATTTTGTTATTGACACAATTGTTAACCTTATTACGGTATCAGTTACTTGATGTTCACAATCTGAGGCACACATATGTGCATGCACACTTACATTACATGACATACTACTGACCCTGATGTATTCAGAAAGTATACTTATAGATATATCCTATAAAAGTAAGAGATAGGTGCGAAAAAATTGCAAAATTTTAGATTTTAACTTACAACAATAATTTACTATATTTTTCCAATCATCACCAACACCATGTGATATCTTCATGTCTCACCCCTACCATCTTTCTACTTGGGGTAGCACTTCACTTCCAATGTGGAACCCCTAGTGTACATTATTGCACATTTTGCAGCAATTCCCATCCTTGGCGTAAAATGGCCTGTTTAACAGTTGTGTGGATGACAAATGTTCAAAATTTTCTTCCAATCCCCTATCCGCACATACCAGTTTAATTTGATAGTTAGTGCAAATTAAATAACATGAAGAAAATCGAGAAATGATTGGCAAAGTGCAGATTGGCACTACAGTTTATTGCAGATTGGCACTACAGTTTATTGTGCCAAAATCCCTCCACTCCTTGAATATGTGTCACAAGTCTGGGGTGGTCTACCCCAGTATCTGGCAGATGACTTACAGTCCATACAAAACAGGTGTCTGGATATAATAGGTGTATCCATTGTTGGAGCAGAGACGAATGGAAGCAACAAAACGTGAATTGGAAAGAACAATAGAAGACACGAGTCATCCCAATCAAGTGTTCTTCTCAAAGCCAATTATTAGAAGTCATAGTTACAATCTACGATCCAAATCTGGTCCAGTTGTCATACCAAGGTCTGGAACCCAAAGACATGCAAACTCTTTCATAGCAAGAGCTTCAAGGCTGCTAAATTCTTAAATCTGTAGTACACTTATATATCCATATTTAGATTTAAATTTATTATTTCCAGGTTAAACCAGGAGGTCTGGAAATCATTTTATTGCAATGTTACATTATTTCTTATATTGTAAATCCGTTGTATTTCTCTGTCAAAAATGGATTGCGAAAGTTATATTATTATTATTATAAAGTTACAATTCCAGGTGATATCCTGTCGTTGAGGTTGTCACTGCCTGAGCTCCCTGAAAGATCGCCAAATCTAATGCAAAAGCTAGGTTGTAAAATTACTGCCAACACAACACCACTTAAGTGAACTTTTCTCACTTTGCATTTAATTTACACAGGAGAATGACAGAGATCTTGCCTTTGACTTAACTGATCCTCAATCAACTTCAGTGTCTTTCTTTCGTCTTTTCAACAGATTGGTATAGTTGGTTGGACACAAGCTGGGAAATCCTCTTTGGCCTTGGCTTTATTTCGTACTTTTGAAAGAGCAGGAGTCGAACCACAAAGTTGACATTGGACATTGTAAGTTGTATATTTTTTTTTTTTTTTACTGCATGAATGCATCACTTTTCATAGCATGATATTTGTTTGATGAGGTAAGATTTTCTGGTTATCCACCAGTGAAGTGAATTAAAGTAAAGAGATGCAATGAGTTGAATTTGTAAGTTCCCTCAGATAGACAAGCTTTGTGCAAGCAACATTCTGATTTAAATGCAAAAGGAGAAATTCATGTATTGAAATTAAAAGCCTGACTGTGACATGAGAACTAGGCTACCAAATTGTGGCAGTGAAGTTCAGTTGTGAACTTGAATTTCTTACAAGTTTACACAAAATCTAAGCATGGACATTGAAAAGGTAACTTTTTCCTGGTATATGTGAGAATGATGTGATCGAGGTGCATTTGAAACTGACTACTTAGTCTGAATGGCTCGTTAATACTTGTATTAATTTTTCAGTGGAAATAGTTTTATTTCTGAAACTTTGACCGTTTGATTCCTGTTGTGATTCCACAAAATGAACCCTTTCCAAGTAATTGTTTTAGGGTCACATAAAGTACATGCTTGCAGTTTGTTTCCTGACATTACGTTCCTCTGAGAGAAATTGTTTAATGCATCATGACCTTGAAAGGGCCCTTTGGCAATTTGAATAATTAATTTAATTAATTAATTATTCAATAATTCTTGCACTTCATGAAAGAACCAGAGAAGTTCATGCATAGATCAATGAAACATAAAGGAAAGATTAAAGAGCAACAGAATAGCGTATCATCTAAAACACATCCATCTTTTGATCAAATTTAGGTTCTGACGTTTATTGAGGACAATTGTAAAAGGGCTTTTTACCCTCGGTCATTTAGAGTACTTGAGAGTCATAAAAATAAGCTGATGTACATTATTCCAGAAAAAAAATAATTCAATAAACACTTTTGAGTCTAAACTTATTTCAAGAGTCAGTATTTCAATATAA
>BLAZ01000992.1:798713-801863 GCA_014633955.1 Acropora tenuis
GTGGAATAGAGTAGCGCTTCCAGAGTTTCTTGGGCTGAAGTCTGCAGAACAAATGTGCAGTAGGTCATAGCCGGTTCCCTCTATTTCGTCTTAGGGGTGATAGGTTCTGAACGTACCCTATCAGTGTTTCCTCCAAGATTAAAACTTTTGCGTTGAGGCCATCATGTGGAAAATCGTTTTTCTCTTTGAATAGAAGCCTTTTGGAAGTGGTTGGAGATTGAAACGGCGTTGGAGAAGACTGTGGAGATTCTGGAATAGGCATTGGCGATGACGGCTGAGCAGACTTTGGCGACGATGGAGTAAGCCTTGTTGAAGAAGCAGATTCAGCATCTGGCGCTGTTGATGAGGATTTTGGCAATGTAGGAGTAGATCTTGACGCTGTACGACGAGACTTTGAAGTAGTGGGATTTGACATCATTACTAACTAGATCTGCGGTACACAATAAGAAGAATTTGTTCTGTATCTGTATTTGTTTCATTTTTGCGTACCTCTCAGAAAGCAGGTACATGCTTCTGAAAATTCTGATTGGTCTATAATTTTTACACGGCAGATAATTAACCAATCAAATATTGAGGCAAGGTCGCTAACGGTTGCTGTGAAAAACGGAAAGAAAGGAGGAATTTAAGCCTTCAGTGGTTTTCAATGTAATTAGCAATAAACAAGTATGGATACACAAAGCTAAGTTGAGTATAGTGATTGGTGGATGGATTACTAAGGAGGAGCTTACGAGTGGTTTTAATTAACCCGTGTTAAAATTAGAGAGATTGGCATTGCCTGTTGCTTTCTGCGCATAGTAGTGCAATTGTAATCATTGTTTGATGATAATTTTAACGCAATCATGGTCAGAATAATAGACAGCAACTACTTCATTTTGAATTTTATCGTAGAGTGATTGTTTGACATAAACTTGATCCAGTAGACTTCCAGCTGATATAAATGTTGGTTTGTTTACAATTTGAATGTATTCCAAGGAATTCATGAGTTGTTTTAGGGGCAAAATAAGCAATTCATTAAAGTAATTCATGTTGAAGTCTCCTAGTATGATATTAATAGTGTTTGTTTGGAGAATGTTGTTCAGGTTGTGAAGATATTGCTCAGTGTTTGAGTTGTTTTTGTGCTTACGGGCTAACCCGGAAATCTCCACTGCTTCCAATTAAATGTGGTGTTTATTAGGGTTCTGTATTAGGGCCACTTTTATTTCTTATATACATTAATGACATTTTTTCAGGCTCTAATTATCTCTCATTCATCCTTTTTGCACACGACACTGATATTTTCTTTCAACACAAAAATATCTCTGAATTAACTTAAATTGTGAACCATGAACTTTCTTTTGCGGCTACCTGGTACAAAGCTAACAAGCTAACTTTGCATCCCGACAAGACTAAATTTATTTTATTTCACCCTGTAAGAAAGAAAATAAATCTTGATGGTCTTTCTATTAGCATTGATAAGAATAGTATTATAGAGTAGAACACACAAAAGTCTTAGGTGTTATCATCCATCAAAACCTCTCATGGCAGGCTCATATAAAAGCGATTTCGTCCAAAATTGCCAAATCCACTGGGATTATTATGAAATCACAACAGTTTTTCCTTTCTAATACTCTTTGCACATTATACAACTCTTTAATACTCCCATATCTTCAATACTGTTCTATTATTTGGGGATCCACTTACTCTTCTCATTTACAACCCCTTTTCTGTCTCCAGAAGAAAGCTTTAAGAATCATTACTCATCCTCCACCACGTGCACATACTTACCCGCTCTTTAGCAAATTCAAAATACTCAACATATTTAATATTTATAAGTACCAAGTTTCTTGCTTTGTTTTCCTTCACATGCGAAAGCTCTTGCCCTCTCCTCTTTCATCTCTTTTCGTTCTTGACTCTGATTGTCACAATATCTCACCAGGCAAAAAGAGAACTTACACCTTCATACTCACAAATATTCTTTTTCTCTTCGGGTACCGGGTCCTCAAGTTTGGAATGACATTCCTCTCTCACTTCGTAATTCATTTACTCTGTCTAGTTACAAACATAAACAGAGAGATTATTTTCTATCATTATAAGTTTAAACTAAGTTAAACTCGATTTTTTTTATTACTTTTTGCACACCATGGCCATGATTAATTGTTATGTTTATTTTGCTTTATATGTTGTACTAGTATGCCTCTTCTCTGAAAAATTATGTACTTATTAATTTTTATTGTCATTGTAACTTAGCTGCACATTGTAACTCTCTGACCTATGCCATATAAGCCTCTGGCTTTGGCATCTTATCATCCTTAACTTGTGCTTTGTGTACTTATTTATCAATAAATAAATAAAATTGTTTGATTTTTGAAGTCCGAATCATTGTTAGTTTTTATTCCTTCATGCCATCATGTTAGGATCATTCAATAAAAGACAAAGTGTTATGAAATGGATCGTTGTTGATCGTGGTAGCTGGATGATAATGTAAGTTTGTTCTTCTATCTCACGACAAGTCACTTAGGTGTTGATCGCGACGTTTCGACTGACTTGCCGCGCACCACCGGCTTTCACAGCAGACCACCGCCATACATAATGCGGTACCGGATCCAGTCGACCCCATCGCCTGAAGAAGACTGGCAGTAATCAGTCGAAACGTCGCGATCAGCATCTAAGTGACTTGTCGTGAGACAGAAGATCAAACTTACATTATCAATTAACAAAGTCTCATATTTTTTTGGTGGTGTTATCGAAAAAAAGCTGCACCACATTGTTTCTTCGCGATAATAATTACTTAGTTGCAGAGACCACTTTCTGTTTTACGTCCTGTCCTTGAGAATATGACAATTATTATTGACAATTAGTTAGTCACCAGCCTTATCACTAAATCTAGAAGAAATCTTGAATTTGAACAATGCATCCATTGCTAGTTGGCACATGTTGTTTTCCCAATGACTTGCAGTAACATAAAGGCGGTGGTAAACGGGGACCCATTGTACCGGACACATTCTTGCTCATGATGTTTCCTTCTACGAGAAAGTGAAGAAACATTTGTTTTGGACACAAAATGTATTTTGAGAAAAAATCAGAGACATTTTTTTGTCTCGGTAGCAAATTTCGTGTCCGCACGCCTCGGGGGTGGGGGGGGGGGGTGGACTCATTTATGAAACAGAGGGG
>BLAZ01000992.1:821666-826666 GCA_014633955.1 Acropora tenuis
AGTTAATGTTTTCATAAACGCACTTTTGCTCAGATATGCACCTTATTAGATTCATGCTTAATTTTGGTTAACGTGACGGAGTAAGCGTCACAGATTTTACACTTTGATTGAATGAAAAGAAGTTTAATTTTTTAACCAAAAGCTTTGCATTACAATTCTCCTTCTTGAGAGCGAGCGAAGACAAAAAAAAAGTGTTGGGAAGGAGCGAGGCCGGGAAATTTTTTTTTAATTATATAAATTGCTATAAATCAGGCATGTATGCCTGATTTGTATGCTCCAAACCCTGGCATCAGTCGGGGTTATTCAGCACTATTATTATTGAGCCAAAAATACGATTCAGTGAGCATAGCCATCCCAACGGCTTCATTAAATTCAATGTCTTACCTGCGATCTTTATGTCCGACACTGTAGGTGCTTTTCACTCCAGCGATGACGCCATTATTCTCACATTTGAAGGCCAGCGGTCTGTCATAGTCGTTCGCAGAGTGAATAGAACAGCGTTCGCGTAGAGTGGCAAACGGACCGAACTGGCATTTAAAGTAGTGAATACGATCTCCTTTGCAGTTTTTGTGCCGGCTTTGCCATATCTTGATGGAATAACCTTTGGGCGGTGAAAAAAAAGGACAGCTAGCTCATTTAGCAAGAGATCTTTGCCTATTCAGGTCACGGGATATATTTCATGATTATTTTCTTCACATCTTTTAAGGCTGCTTTTCATTGCGACAAGCATAAGCATAATCCGCCTAGACACTAGCAAGTTAAGAAACAGAGTGTTCGAAACGCTAAGCACGCGCAGAGAACCTTTACTGACGCGAGTGGTAATATGCAGCGAATTCTGTGTTGTCATTGGCTACCCGACCGGGCATGATGGAGCGATGCTGCCCGCTCGGGATTGCCCGTTTTGCTCCTGCAATAAAATTTCGTCAAGTCCAAGCGAGTGCATGAAAGTTTCTTTCGCAAAATATTTTCTGTGACAGCAAAAATATTTTCTGTGATTTCTCTGTCGGAATTGAACTAGAAAACGAGAAAACTTTAACGTGCAACCACTTTCCCATATAACTAACTTCCGTTCCAGTGCTCGAAAATAAACAAGTACAAAAATCATTTATTCAGTGCTCTTTATGCTGTGTAATAATCAATCAAGAAATTAATTTATATCAAATCAAACAAACAAGGAATTAATTTCTTCCTAAAAGGAGAGAATTAACTTACTGTTCAAGAGTAAAATCAAGTGAATTTCTTTTCTGTGTGTGAAATTTTATAGAACTAGATGTTTCGTAAAATCTCAAATGCACCAGCATTCCTGTTATAAGATTCCGGCTTTAATGTTTTGTATGTAAAATCGGTGAAATAGAGCTTTTACAAAGTAGAACGTGTCATATATCAGTTTTTTTTTAAAGAATATTTCCTGATAACTGAGATAATTTTGATTGTTCTCTGAAGAGGTCACATTATCTTCCCCTGGTTCAGTAAAGAAATGTACGTTTTTGTCCTTGTGTAAGTTCACAGCATTTTATTCGAGAGAGGACAAATGAAGACGAAACTTTTAATTTACTTAATAGTCAAAACATTAGTTGTTCATTCGATGTATGTGTTGTACTATCTCAGGTGAAAATAGGCGCAGAAGAAACCAAATGTAAGTTACATAACAGAACTGATAGCATGATTTCTTACTGGTGCGGCATCTGACGTTGAAACCTTTTTGCCAGTTGTTAACCCATCTGGGAGAAGAAGGACGAGACGAACTGCACCCGCTACGTCGGCGTCTCCGCCTCCACCAGGGACTGGCGTCAGTTCCTACGAAAAACAATATCTCAAGCGCAACTACCAACAGCAAAAGTAGAGCAAGTTTCCTTCCCTTCATAGTTTCATAGTTTCATAGTGAAAAGTTTCAAGGAATCTCCTTGCAAAAAGGCAAGGAAGAGCGGGTTGCAGTTTAATTATTTCCGTCAAGACATCCTGCGAAAATACATATGATTGCCAAAGAGTAAAAGGATGCCCGAGCAACTGAATGCAAACCCTGCGCTTACCATAGCTCATGGAGCTGTTTGAATAAGGCTTTTCTGAGTTAGAAAGAAGCAAAGAGCAATGCAAACCTGGCAAATTGATTTCTCTCTTAGGGGAAACAAATTAGTTGCGACCTAATTCTCAACACACAACTGAGGTTGTACTCAGAGGTATAAGTAAGCGAAGCTTTTGTACTCTGTCAATGCTGAATCATTCTGCCTGCGGGCAGTCGATCATTTAAATGCAACAAGTTCAAAACGCGTCTTTGTTAGCTGGACGAATATATTTGTGTTTCGAGGAAGTAAGTGCCACGTAGCGGGTCATTTTTACTTCAGCCTCTAGCTTTTACTTCAGCCTTTACGTTGTTCAGAAACTGAAGGCAATAGAACACTTTAGCAATGAGGATGAAAAAGACAATGAAGCTGTTATTTCTGTCATTAAGATAACATTTACAAAGTCGTATTTATTTTGCTCTTATCATTTTCATCTAGTTCGTGAAGTATACTCTACAAGTAGATTGGTAAGACTCCATGCGGTTCGCCGAAGTGATCGAAGAGCATCATAACTTTATCGATTGTCGTGCAGCGACCATAAAATGCACTTTATAATATGTATCAGACGTGCGTGCAATTTCCCTTTTTAAATTGCTTTTATCCGTCTCAAAAAAAGTGAAAATTAAACAAATCTCAATTAGATGGAAATTAACCAAAATCAAATTAAATAAAGTCCAATCAATTAACCGTCAAACGGTTTCAAGTTGCTCTTCGCCAAAAGCCGGGAAATTTGACCGTCTGAATTAAAAAGGAAATAAAACGAAAAAACCGCGAAAATTTGTTGTATAAAACGGAGCAAAGGAGTTGATATGGGTCAAATTATAGCTAGCTGTAAGAAGATTAGGCCATCCCAATAAAATGTTTTGCTTCGCATCGCCCGACCGAACCACTTTTTTCGAAATAGTAAAAGTATACAATGAATAAAAATAATCCAGATTCACTGGCCAAAGAAGCAAAAACTTTAATTTACAAGCACACGATCTTGTTTCATTAAAAATTGGTATGATGTGATGTCCTTGTCTTTAATTAACATAGATACAACGTTTTTAGGGCTAGACATTTGATAGTCGTGTTAATTTACATCTTTTTTCATCTGATTATATATCTTACAGATTAAACGTTTTTTTCGGTCACACGACAAAAACGACACGCCGTCACAAGAGACGGGGCAATGCGAAACGAAACATTTTATTGGGATGGCCTAAGAAACCTGATGCTTGGAGCCTTAAACCTTCATATGTGTGAATCATAAACATTCCGTCATCCAATTGTTCGCCGCTGCGATTATTGTCATTAATCGGCAGCCAGTTCGAGTGCTGGTAAAGAAACAAAGTTAGACAAAGTCATTGAAGGTTGAACAATCATTTAAGAACCCATAAAATATAAAATACGATAAGATACACCACGAGTTCCCATTTTTAAAACGGTTATCATTAGATAATTGTTCGGTCATAAGTATTAAAAAATTTAATCGCTTAACTTCCGGCTGTTTTTGCATTCAAAAACAAAATTGAACTGTCGATCATTTTCTTGTTTCGAAATAATGATTTGCCACCAAAAATCTGACAGCAGAAATAAAATATAGCTCATGACAAATGGTATCGACCAACTTTCTTCACCAATGAACAAGATTCACTTGATTTTGCGAAAGAACGGTATTTTATTCTCTATGATTAGAAACGAGACAGTAAAACTTTGGTAAAGTTAAATATGCAGTAAAATGAACAAGAAAATACTAAGATAGAACAAAACATTGGACGGAAGTTCTCAGGAGAAATTCTTTGTTTTGGTTTGACGGCACCAAAAAACCAAAACGAAAGTCGATTCCAAAGGTGCAATTGCGAGGTGACAATAAATGTTGAAGATAACATTCAAAGTTCGAATGAGGCCTAAAACTACTTATAAAATTGATTTAAACATGCAAGATTTAGCCGTTCTACAACATCGTCAGGGACACTGGGAATATTCCACACGAGACTATATATGGACTGTAAACAATAAAAAGCGGAAGAATGCGTAAAATACAGACAAGAAGCGTATGAAGTGATCTAATGGGCTAGTGTCGTAGCACAAAGGGTCTGTCTCTGGAATCAGTATAGTCATTCAAACAAAAGGTTCGCAAATTCGCTGCATTCTTCTCGAGAGCCGAGGGTGGGTTTGTATTTTCCATATGTAGAATGCTTCGAATTGGCGTAGCTTTACGGAGTCGCTTTCCAGTAGAATGGCCGCTTCACTTCGATGCCTTTGTAATCCTCTTTTCGACACGTTACAGAGGAGTTGTCATAATTAAATCGTTCTGTTACACGATCGTCAATAAAAATTCGAAAACTTTTGTATTATAACTATTCCAGGGACCCTTTCAGCCATGACGCTATGGTCCTGGCATTAGATCATTTCATTCGCTTCTGGAGCCCGTTTCTCGAAAGTCTCGAAACTTTTCGGGTGCTTTTCGAGTGACATAATTCTCTTTGTATCTTCAAAACAAAGGCGTCTCGAGGAACGAAACTTTGCAGTCGTTTAAATTTTTCAATTCCCTTTACCACATATGAAAAAACTAGCTTCACAGAAAAAGCGAGTCGGAGTTTTATGAATGGCTTTTCGGGCCCGAAAAGGTTTCGGGACTTTCGAGCCGAGAAACGGGCCCCTGGTCTCTATTTTACACGTTCTTTCGCTTTTATAACATTTTATTTTGACATTTTATAAAGAACCTTGCACCGGGAATGTTTTTAACATGATTGACGTTGATAAATATGCTACTGAAGGACAACAAACTGTAAATTTGTAATACTTGCCGTAAATTAATACTTAAGATTTTTAGAACTGCACTTGGCCAGAAATACACCTATTAATATGCGGATTAGTCATGTAGTTTGTTGATCACTCGTTCCCACAATCGACCATTTTGTAACCATTTGCCTTACTATAGCTTTTGCAAAATGT
>BLAZ01000992.1:883271-884804 GCA_014633955.1 Acropora tenuis
ATCATAATTTTTTGTTGTTGAACACCAAGGCCTATTATGGTCAACATTAGTACAGCCTTTGTAAACCTTTCCCTTGTAGGTGAATGGAAAATGGCACCATTCACCTTTCACAGTCTCAACAGTGCAGTCATCAGTACCTGCAGCAGACCATCGTCACAATTAAAGATTCTAAATTTGTCAAAAATATGATAAAAAAATTACCATCATGAGACAGTATAATGCTGATCCTGGGCAGCTTTCTCAAAGTTTAATCTTGACTGTTGCTTTTCATTTAAAAATTGTATTTCAAGTTAGAACAAATGGTAATAATGTTCTTGATAAAATGATTTGATTTTGAGCAACAGTTGATGACAAAAAGAAAAATCTACGAAAATGTCTTTATTCATGACAAAATGATTGAATAAGTCCATCTTTCTAAGATGAGATTGGTTGCATTTTTGCTGAACAGGCTATGAATCAGTATTAGCAGAAGAAGGAAGCCCAGAATGCAGCAAAACAAAGCACAGAATACATAGAAATGCCTAAGGTCCTTCATATGCTCACAGAGTACTGCTGGAAACCCAGCCTACTTTCTCAGAGTCTGTTTTACTCCAAAAATATGTTCCTTTCTCTCAACCCTGTGATATGGGAATATGTACAAACATATATAGTTACACAAAAATAATTGTTTATCGCTGTAAAACTACAACAACAAATCCAAAGAAATAGTTTAAAATAAGGGCGTAGCTTGAAACATCTGCTCACTAATCACTTAAAAGAACTGTTTGCTTGGTTGTCATGCAAGAAGTTAAAGTTTCAGCTTCTATTGGCAAGAGCAAAATTACTCTTTGAACTATTCTAGTTATATCTGCAAATTTCTGTATTTATCCTATTTATAGTGTAAGCTATATATAAACAGGCATTTTTCAATGCAATCTTACCTATGGTTGTATCATAATGATTGTTGACTAAATAAGGAAGCAAAAAAAAACATGACATTTAAACCTTTGACAATAGAAAACATCCAATCAATACTCAGCAAAAAGATGTGGATTTTGTTTTGTCCACGAAGATGTCATCTATGTCAGTTTATTTTGTTCTTCAGTGTATGTCATCACATGCAATTTGCTTTAGGTGTGTATTGTATATCATCAAGATCTTGCGCTGGTATGGTAAAGTGTATAATGTGAAAAGATTAGTAACAAATACAATAACAATACTAACAACTGAACCATCACCATTAAATTAATGACATCATTATCATCATCAATCATCATGTCAGGATGAGGAAGTGGAAACCCCTGCTCATCTTCTTCATCCCAGACCCCCCCCAAAGAGTCTCATCATTTGCAGGTGTGATTATTAGAAAGCCAGCAGTTTCTCCTCTGTTTTAAGGGACCCTGAGTGCTACTCCACCAGGGTTGAGCCTGCAACCTCCAGCAATATGGCACTCTGACTGCCGAGTCAACTTGCATTCTGATTACAATGACTAAAACCCTGACAAAAACATTCAGGACAATTCATTTTTTTCTAGCAATTCCAGTTATTCTCATC
>BLAZ01000992.1:957657-960157 GCA_014633955.1 Acropora tenuis
GTCTCATTCTAACTGTGAAAGATGGTCAGCTGGAGGGGACCATGTATTAAACCTCAATGGCATAATGATATTAATACTCAAAACAAGATTTCTTCTAACATTGATTAGATCTTGTAGCATGTGGGAAAAACTAAAAGTAACAGCAATCAAGGACTAAACGAATATGAAGCTCCAGTAAAGAAAACAGAAAATGAACAGTATCAAAAATTGCAGTACCTTATGTTGTCCAACTTCTAATAATTATTCTTGAAGAAGAGAAAGAAATATACACAATTCAGATTGATTCATGCAATTGTGAAGTATTTATTTACACCTGCTCAGGTATTCTATTACATAGTGATATGATCATCTGGTTAATCGGCAATAAACCATTTTTTAGTTGTGTGTGTCATTGCCTGGCCTTTGAATGAAAGCTTTACTGATGTTAAGGGGGCTGTTGTCATGCTTTGTCGCATTCCTAACGCTCATCTGCCGCAGGCTGCCAAAGTTGGCTCATTTAACCAAAGTATAAAATTTTGTAGTCTTTCACTGTTTAATCTCCTTACATGTACTGTATTCTTGATTCAAAGTTGCTGGGCCACATCATACGACAACGCGAATAAAGTTCTGATTGACTAAAAAGGGAAATCAATTAAACTATAGCTAGATCAAAGAAACAATTAAAAATTGAAATACAACTTACGTCTGCAATGACTCTGTAAAGAAAGAAAGAAAACTCCACGAATCTCCTCAAATACTTTGTTCCTGAGGGAAATGATAAAATGAAACAAAGAAGTAACAACAAGTATCAATTCAAAAACACTTTCCCTGTGAATATTTTCACACGTCATTGTGCTTGCGACATACAAAATTTGGAATTCGTGAGCGGGGCATAATAATAATAATAATTATTATAATTCATGCAATGTCTCCTTGTCACTCCCTTAAACTTGTTTTACGTGGTTCTCCACAAAGACTTCTCTAATAAAATTTGACATAAAATAAAAGGAAATATAAAGTGGCTCAGTTATAAATGGAAATTACTTTTAAATGAAATTAAGGCTCAACAGGAGCGAACGGAAAATTAAAAATCAACAGTGTATCATGCAGCACATGCTTATTCTATTCTTTTTCTAGTTTGCATAAGAAAAGCACAGAGGTTTCTATGAAAACGAGCTCAACTCTAAGCTCACTTTCATTTCAAAAGCCAGGCAATTGCATTACTAAGCACAAAACTGTAAAATGGTCTATTATTAACTACAAGTAGAACAGAAAAGGTAAACAGTCAAAGTGTGATGCAAGTCACATTAATTAAGTAATGAACTGATTGAATAAAGGACTTAATTTCTCTATTTACTAGGAAGAAAATGATGTGCTTGAAAAATTACTTCTGCCTTTGGTGGTGTCAGGTATCAACCTAATCTTACCAGTAGCGTTTCGCATCATCGCAAGCTTGGAAAAATACAGGAGTCCACGAACAACTATCAATGTCAATCTTCTAAGGTATAATTTTATATATATAGTATTTGCTGCGTGGGAGGTCCGTATTGGGAAAAACTGTTCCACGGGTCTCAAGTATGCGTCTGGCCATGCACACTTTAGACCAAGGGCACAGTCTTTCTCAACTGCTATTTGAACTGTTGATTTAAAAGAATTTTATTTTACTCCCCCAATGACACAAAACAGCACTTTACTTAGAAACTGTTGGCTTTCTAACATGCACATTGTGTATACCTCTTGTAATAATTATTTACATTTTTATCTTACAATTCTAATCAGGACCACTGTTATGATGTTGGTATCTGTGACAATGGTAACAGTAATGCTATTCATTGACGTTCAAAGATGTCGCAGTGGGGGAGAACCTTTTAGCACAGATGACAGGAAATGCGACAAAGTAAGAGGCCTAGAATTATAATCAAAGGGCTCTGTGTACCAACTCATCAATGTCATATGACAGTCGCTAGAGGTTTGTTTTGAATGTGGATCCTGTGATATGGTATGTTTGTGAGATGTTACAGAGGGCAAAGCATTGATAGAAAGTGCAAAAGAATTTCCTTTCGGCAACAACATGTGACTCGGTATTCTTTAGCTCAGGTAATTTTCAGTTAGTGAGCAAATTTGCTGAAAGAGCCAGGTTACCCAGGAAGTTAACACCACTGTCCAGTACATATTAAAAAGTCATTCATTGCATATAAGATGTGCATTCATGACTAAAAATGTATTTCATTGTCTGTTTCTTTGAATTTAAGTTGATGAACAGGAGTCAAATATTGGCAGGTTCCTTTTGCTGGCCACAGGCCACAGGTCACAGGTCATTGTTTTACCAATACAGAAAATATCCCAAACACTTTTAAAAGCTAACCTTATTAGGCCTAAAAATGTCTGTTTAGGCCTAATTAGGCCTAAGGTTAGCTTTTGCAAGTGGTTGGGTTACTTTCTGTATTGGTAAAACAATGACCTGTGACCTGCAAAAGAAACCTGCCGGTCAAATAAATTATGTGTTGTTTTTATTTATAAG
>BLAZ01000992.1:981269-983769 GCA_014633955.1 Acropora tenuis
AACTGTGGACTTGACAATGTGATTTTCATTCAACAGCCCATGTATGAAGGAATGATAAAATGACGAAATCATCATGATTACACATCTCATGCATAGGCGCATTCAATGTTTTCCATCATTCATTCAATGCAAAGCTGATTTTGTTGTTTTTAGTTCAAAGAGCCCATTCTCAAAAGGTTGTATAAGTGGATGTCTGTGTAGTATGAGTTGGACATTATTAGTGCCTGACATGTTGTCGGGCTTCATTAAGTTCTGAAATGAGTAACCAATTTGGCTCTGTTGATGTTAATAAAAGATGCCTTAGGTGTCGTGCAATCAAAGATGATTCAAAGACCCTCCTTTTTCTGTCACTGCTATCTCAAGAGCTAGGGAGGGCATGACACTTTCTTTCACTTTTCTCTAGCATGCTGGGGCCTGCATGTTTGTCAAATGTCCCAAAACATTTTGGCCTATTTCAGGTGCCCTAATTTCCTTTATATGTTTGCAATGCTGAGATTCTAAGCCATCAAACTTTGCAATCCTCTTGGTTTTTCTTACATTAAAAAAATGTTATAAGATCAGCTTTTGAAAATGAGCAGATTTGACTACTGGCTTTTTTTGGCCTGAAAAGTTCTAGGCTTTCAAGAAACAGGCCCCTGATCCTCATTCTGCAAGAGGAAAGCTGAATGAAATTTAGTGCTCTGGCTGGGAAATATTGAACTTGGGTCTGAGACTCAATGGCTGTCTACATGTGTACAGGTGGAAAAAGCCAGCAAACAAACTTTTCACCTCTCTCTTTAGATTGGTGGAGAGCGACTCAGCCACCCAGGAGGAGGTGTCCAGAATGTCTCCTTTGATTGACAAGATACTGTTCATGATAGACAGGCGTCAATCAGGCCTACAAGATTACTCACTGTTCTCCAGCCAGGTTGCTTCCAATACTCTTTTCTACTGTACATTCAATGTCAGATCAGCTCAGTTACTGATGGATATGGGTGTGTTAACCAAAATGTTAGACATCACCAGACACTTTCTGCTTGACCAAAATGGAGATGCACCACTAAGGTAGGACTTTTTAAATATCTTCAAACTGTGCTACTTGAAACCAATAAAATGTTATTTTCTAAATTAACTGCAGTGCTGTGTTGGTGGGAAAGGGAAACTTAAAAATTTGGTCTCAAGCAAGTTGATAAGACTTCACAAGTTCACTAGACTGAAAAATACCAGTTGAGAGCTTGCTTGGGTGATTGGATTTCATCAACTTTCTTGATTATCATCAAAGAATAAAGGTAACAATGATTTTCTTGGTCTCTGAGTCCAAATAGTGGTTGAGGGGAGAAGTGTGGAAAATCAAATATCGTAGGTTAACTAGCTTCAACTTACAGTATACAATTTTTATTTCACCTATGAAAGCTGAGTGTATCATATAGTTTGTGACGTAGTGATGTACCATAATGGGTGTAACACAGACATTCCGGGTCATCTCATTTTTTCATTGCTGAATCAAACTACATGTCAGGCAAAAGTCGTCAGCTGGTTTCAATATAGATGTTGTCTTTTTTTTTTGTTTTTTTTGCAAACAAACTTCTTCATTGCCTTGTTCACATAAACATTTTTATCATTCTGTAGGTACTACTGCTGTTTATTTTTGGCAAGAATGCACTCAGCTCCATTGATCAGGTTGGATAAAGACACTTGCCATGAAATTGATGAACTGATTAATATGTTCCTGGAGAAACATTTACCTAGAGAAATATCAGCTTGGGAAGAGGAAACTTCATATGTTTGGGTGACAATGGTTCCACTTTTCCATCTTGCTTTTGCTGCCGGGATAGAAAGCCATTTGGACAGTAAAGTAAATGAAAGTCAACAATTGGCTTCGAAACATGTTAATAGCACAGGGCAGCGTGAACCTATGTTGGCCCTTGGAATGTATGGACAGGCAACCGAGGTAGCACTCAGTCCACCGCAGAGCCAAGGCTGGGAATGTTCAGAGGCCTCAAATAGTTTGGCCCAACAGGAACCAAGTCAAGGTAGGTGGGAATGTAAATCCCAACAGACCTTTGAAGCATTGAACTCTTCACCTCACAAAAGGCAAAGTTGTGTGGCTTGGCAAGGAACAAGTTTCAGGAGGCCAGGTTCAAAATCAACTCAAAAACTTGGAATCTTTGCACTAGTGCACATGCTTTCCATCAAAGAAAACCAGGAGCTGGCATTGTTAGAGAATCTTGTAGATTATTTGGTTTGTTTATCGTGGCAGCTCAACAGCCACAATGCAAAGCACATACGTTTAAGCTTGTCAAATTTCAAAACTGTTTCACCGCCCTCTCTTAAAGTCATAACCAAGTCAGTGCTTGCCTGCCTCAATGGCCTAGACATGGTGTATCACCGTTAATTAATAACTAAGCTATAAATCAACGAAACAGTGCAAAGCACTGATTGAACCATCCATGATCTTGCTGTTTAACACACTTAGTTGTGAACCTCTTTCCATTGGAAGTGTAGTGGTGAAAAGACTCCT
>BLAZ01000992.1:1026482-1029052 GCA_014633955.1 Acropora tenuis
AAATCACTGATAATAAAAATTCAAAAATACTATAAATTAACTACTGTATCTTAAACTCATAAACTACAACAGTTGACCAAAATTTTCCTTTTGTCATTATGAAACTAACACCACCATGACTATTACTCATACTACAACTTCTCGTAGTAATAATAATAATAATAGTAATAATAGTAATAATAATAACATAAAATCATCCTCAGACGTCATCATCATCATCCACATAACCTTTTGAACATTTGATTATTATTCAAAAACTATTGTGAACATTATAAATTCTATCTTAGAATAATAACTGTTTCTTGTTTACATACAAGGGTGATAATTCACTATTTTTTTCACATCTGCAATTTTGTCAAAATGAAGCAAAAATCAGAGAGAAAACTGCCAGGGCAACACATTTAACTTCAATTCAATGCCACTTTTTAAAAGGACTAGAAAGCTGAAATTCAGATTGAGAGAATTCTTCCCAAAATATTTTGGATTTTTTTTGTAGTTAATATGGTATATATGAAAAGCAAATACCATTATTTTAAGAATAGCAGAGCAAGTGGTTGCATGTGCTCAAATAACTACTTGGTCAAAAACAGACAATGAGTGTGTCAAACATAACAATCCAACTTACTCCATTTTTATCATGTCATCCATCCCATGAACTCCAACTTCCTGCCTTGGAATGATGCCATTGCCTCGCACAGTATGAAGCTATAATTAAACAAACAATGCCAATAAGAACCTTTAGCAATCATATTGCATTAGCATAAATAATTCCCACGCTTACCATTTCCAAAATGACCACATTACAACAAAGTGTTTGCAGCTAATTGTTATAGCGACATATCAGTGTCTCTTTAAGCATACAAGTATACAAATTACACTACTGCATTTAAACGATCCTGAGCTGATCCTATGCAAATCCA
The DNA here is from genome assembly GCA_014633955.1 of Acropora tenuis. Lineage (NCBI taxonomy): Eukaryota > Metazoa > Cnidaria > Anthozoa > Scleractinia > Acroporidae > Acropora > Acropora tenuis. The sequence goes on from BLAZ01000992.1 coordinate 1,027,403, forward strand.
GATTCCACTAGGCAGCATTGTGTAGGCAGCAAGGTACAAGTATTGGGGTTCTGGATTTGTCTGTGATTGGATTCAATCTCATAACACTTTTTTAAAAGCCAACTGAATGCATCCACACAATTGGGGTCTTAACCAAGTTAAGTATCCTTGACTTGCAATGTTACTTACTGTATGCCCACATTACAATAATTATTACAAAACAGCTTGAGCATACCCATATTGAAAACATGCTCTATAATTTCAGGGTTTCAACAAAATTCCCAAAAGTTAGAGAGCTGCCTTGAGTCGGACAGGCAAAAACTTGCCGAGGAATTTCTTTGTTTATGACCTCCAGGTATTTTCATTTTTATGACCTCTAGACATTTGAAACTTTTTTTTTGTTATTTCTGGAGGTCAGCGCCCTTTATCTTTAATACTTATTCAGAGCTTCTATTGCTTCTAAAATGTGTTATATTAGGTACAATAAGACATGTTGTTTTTGTCGCTCTCCAGCAATAGTTATTTTTTATTATTATTACAACATATAAGCCACTCAATGAGAGAAAGATGTAGCCAATCCTTTTCACCCACCATGTCTTTGTTTGTTTAAAACCTAAAATAGTGCATCAATGCCCTAAACAATAAGGAAATGCAGGATACCATCTGGAAATCTGAAGGGCTAAAGGGGATACAATACATTTGTTTTTCAAAAACTAAATAATTTACATCTTAAAATTTTGATTAAACGTCATGTTTTTATATTGCTACTCAGTACCTGTTTGTTCTAAAATGTCTTGTGATAGTTCCATTAACTTGTGATAACAAAATCTTTTGTTATTACAAGTTAATGAAACATGATAAACTAAATATAATAATTATTACTGGGAAAGGTCTAGTTTCTAAAGAAACTGTGGTATTTTGTTGGTCAAAAGTGACACAGTAAAGTGAAGCTGATGTTTCGAGCATTAACCCTTTGTCATTTGGTCTCACAAAGGGCTAACCCTCAAACTATCAGCTTTGCCATCTTCTTATTGTGGAAATTTAACCGTTGTCAACTTGTTTGATGCCAAATTCTCGTAAACCTACGGATTACGAATCAGCTATTTGCTCAAAATCTGTGACAGAGTTTTAATGAAAGAAAACCAAAAAACTCCTGCTTGTGTGGCAGAGTGAGACAAAAATCAGCTGCTACTGTACTGCATGCCTGTGTCACAACTCAAACCATGCACAATGCAGTGTCTCTCCTTTCCAAAAACAAAGCTGTTTTCTTACATCTCCAGTGAGCTCATGCTGCACTCGGACATCCTTTCCTGCAATTGATAGGATTTTTCCAGGGAGCAAATATCCCACATTCGCATCAAACCAAACCAATGATCCCTGGAAGAACAATAGTCGTTATACATCATTAACAAACACAATTCTTTTACTGTAGGTTTTCAAGAATAACACAAAATGAGCCAGCAAACAAAAAGACAAAAAGTGTCAGGGAACAAAATAACATCTAATACTTCTGCACTAAGCTAGAGAAAGAAAACAAGGCTACTTTTTTCTCCATCATTAAATAACAAAAGGTGCTACTGTCACCTGTCTGACAATCATGTTCTACAAAAGCTTCTCACTAATAATTATTATTTGCACGCACTCCTGAATTGTGCAGTTGCTCACGCTTTG
>BLAZ01000992.1:1039432-1041932 GCA_014633955.1 Acropora tenuis
TATATCTTCGTCATTGAAGCGTATCTAAACGTGGGAAAAAATGTCTTGCGGAAAAGGGATATAAAATTATCGAGGAGGATCTTATATAATGATTCATGACCGCAGACAGCAGAAGGAAAATTATGAGTTCATTAGCCATCCCACACGGGGCTTTCTCAAGATTAATATAGAATATTGATTAAAGAACTCGACCAAATTGCTTGAAAATGCATCTTGCCACTGTAAAAGAAGAAAAATGCCATCTTTTGGAAGACAAACTGTTATTCAAGAGGCTATAATTTCCTTAATCATCAAGACAGTATGTAACAGCCAATGGGAACCCAATATTTAGATCGTGTGTATTAGTATTCAGTAACTAATTCACCGCTGACTATATCACTCAAATCATCATGACATTCATTTAGGTTAGGAAACGACTGCTACCCTTTTACAGATCTCTCACTGTATTATGTTCTACCCGAAACAGAGTACTAGCGTGCGTGATAGGCTATTCCGCGTCGTTACTCTTTATCAAGAAGTGACATCAAGAAATACGTCATGCATGTCACGCAAAGCAAGCTTCAACTTACGTGTATCCAGTAAAAGCACTATCCATTGGATAAGTACGACCAAAATGTATCATCAATGGCGTTATCCAGTTGGGAGTGATTTATCCAACGGATGGTGCTATCCACAGTTTGAGCATATTTACGCCTGATAGGTGGAGCGGGAATTAACCCGCGGGATCATCCCTGACTGATCAAACGATGCATACCGGAATAAATATGAAGAAGCAAAGCCCGAGGAAATGATGGATAGTTGTCATTTATCCATCTTATCGCTCAAAGACGGGCACAGAAACTCAGAAAAGGCCTGCATATTGAAGGAAACATGATTGCGGAAACACTGCCTCGATAGTTTCTTCATCGGCACAATTTGAAGGAAAATATCCATGTTGAAGAAGACTTTCTTTGAAATCTTTTCAAAGGGTTATTGCTTCCAGGGAAGAAAATTGTACTTTGGTGAACAAACAAATGTTGCACGTAAACGTGTGAGGAAGGAAACGTGAGGGTCTTTGAGTTACAATCTGCACAATATTTGCGCACTTCCTCACGTTGGCCTATCCCTATCCCGTCTGTATTTATTTCAGGTTGAATTTGCAACCTTCTTATCCCAGTGACGATATCACATATATTTTGTGCTACTGCCACTTCCGTAATAAACAAAGAAATCCTGAAACAAGTCCTGTTCGTTTTGAGATAGTGTCTATGAATTGTATGTAGTTCCGATCAAAGATAGAAAACAATACGTCACAACCTTCCACAACTATTTCTCCTGTAAACATTCGTTTAAGGTCAAATTTCATCGCGATTTCGCGGTATATTTCTTGCGTCTGTTGCGATTACTTCAGTTACTTGTACTAAGTGTTTAAATATGATTTTACCGGTTTCTTTCATTTTGATACAGATCAGAAGAGCTGCCGAGACGGCGGTCGTCTGTGATCGAGTTATGCAGGAAGTACGTACGCTTCAGCTAAAAATAGTTCGAAGTTATTGCTACAATTGGCGTACCTTGAGGGAAAACTGGGCGCGAAGGAAGTCCTGGAACGTCCGGAATAAAAAAAAACCTCGAGCAAAACCCCGTTCCCGTCTTTGGCGGGTAGGGGGTAGGGAGTAGGGGTAGGGGGTAGAGGGAGACTAAACACCTGGGAACGAGGTTCGCCTGAGGAGAGGTCCTAACTGTTTCGAGACGTTCGCATGCTCTGGTCTGTGAGCTGATTGGCCAGCTGAAAAGCGATGGTTGTCGATCAGTTGAGCCATAATGTTATCAGGGAGCTTACAAGGACAAAGTTAACGACGACGCCAGAAAACAATGGCCTGATTAGTTGGATGAGGAAAAATAATTGTGCGGCAAGCACTTTAAAACGTTTTGACGACAACGTGCACTCAAAGCCAAGTAAAAAAAAAAAAGATGTCTCGTCCGGATTTCTATAAAAAAAGAGGCGGGTGGGCGGGCAGTTTTTTTGTTATTTATTACTATTGCATTCTTTCTTTACACATTATTACCTTCCCCCAGGGATACGTTGGAGCTCTTAGGTAAAATATTAATAAAACGAAACATCAGATATTGATTAAACACAAGCTTGTTTAATTTTGATACACACAAAGGGTTAACAGTGAAAATTTACATTATTTTGGTGTGTACACAGCAGCAATGGGCTTTACATATATTTGATGTTATAAGAGCACCTTCATGTTAAAAAACGTTGCTCATAAAAAATAATAAAAAAAAAGAGAGGCGGCGCTAAAAAATGAAGCGGGCGGGGGCCAGAAACATCTTTTTTTTTTTTTACTTGGCCCAACAGTAAATCTTTCATTCTCTATATTTCAACGACGCTTCTATCACTTCATTTTCGGCGTGCTCTGTCAACAACAAAGCATGAGAGGAAAAAGAAATAATCTCAAAATAGTCACCATTTCCCAAATGTTTATTTTCAAGTGACGTTTTTGTTGCAGTTACC
>BLAZ01000992.1:1178182-1180682 GCA_014633955.1 Acropora tenuis
TGGATGAAGCTATATGTGGAAGAAACCATTTTGCGGTCAGTCTGGAGCTTAAAGCAGCAAGAATGATTCACACTACAAACAATATTGGGAACAGCGTTGGCACAGTGATGAAGGGAATCGACTTCAATCAATGTGGCCCGGGATTGCGATTCCATCTTCGACGTCTCTTAGCTCGCGTCCGTCTCTGCTGGCAGAAAGTTTTTATCCCGCTACTTCGACTTTGGCCTCCCATCAAAAACCAGCCTTTTTAAGAGGGCAAAATAACCTTACAAACGGCTGAATGTACTTACGTGCAAGTCGAGTTCTAATGGGCGCTGAGGCTGCACTGTAAGGGCTGTTACCCTTGTCGTTAGTTGCCATAATTCGGAACGCATACGTCTCTCCAGGAATGAGTCCCTCGACTTTAAGACTCCGCGTGGCGTGATGGACATTGGACGAGTATTCTTGCCAGCCCTGGCCGTTTTTGTTCAGCTGTACAGTGAAGTACCTCAGAGGACTTTTAGGATCAGCAGTAACCTGCCATTTCACCTTAATCCAGCGTTCGCCGATATCCGAGAAGTAAACAGGCAAAATAAAAGGTGCATCCGGCGGATCTGTATTGGAGGTGGACGAAATTTCGTGAGATTGATATCGCGTTATCAACTAAAGACGCGAGCTGTCAGTTCTAGTTCGGCGGCTTTACTACAATTGAGAATGCAATATGATGACCCTTGTTCTGGGTTTGAACGATGTATTTGTAACCTTGTAACCAGAACGCTGGGCATAAAACTATTGCTTACTTCGACCTTTCACAAGGAGCTTTTAGCAACGACAAAGACAATGTCCACAAAAAGACATCTCTTTGCGTAAGTATTTCGACATTCTTCAAGATCGTTGGAGATCTACAAAAGGGGCAAAGGATAGATGTAAACGGTTCTGAAGTTTTAGGAAAAAGTATGAACGTTCAACGTCAAAAAAATTAACATTTCTTATTTCACGTTGTTTTTCCAAAAAAAAACACTCCAATGCGTGCTGCACATGCATTGCACGCGCAAATGTATGCAAATAAGTGCTGCACGAGCAAATGTACTCTAGCGCGTGCTGCGCGTGCCACACATTCAGCATGGGTATCTTATTGTAAACATTTCTGTTTATAATCACGTGTATGACAAAACTACTCACCGGTGGAACCCCCAGTAAAAACCACTGCCTCCGCGGGTGTTTTACTCCATCCTTGCTTGGTCTTCGCCCAAACTAAGCAGCGATAAAAAGTCTGTGAATTTAATGGTCCAACGGTTTGCCGACGTACGGTAGAGTCAATGGAGTCATCTCGCCACACAACAGTCGAAGAAGAAGCATTGAGCCGACAAAGGGCTTTGTACTCTGTTATGATACCACGTGGATACACCGGTGGATCCCACGCTATTGTTACCAATACGGTGCCCACGTTGGTAAAACGAACACGAGCAGGGGGGCCTGGAGCTGAAAAAAAAAAACAATGACACCTGACATCATACGAATCACGTGACGTCTTGACACGACTTTACGTGACATATGTCACATAATCACAAGACATGCACGCGACCTCTTGGACCCAAATGACCTAAAATTACACACATTCAGGTCACGAAATGATGCAATTTCAAGGGCTTCACACAAACCCAAGACACGATACGACATATTTGACACTGCTCTTTTCAAGTGATGAATTCCCACTCGGTAAACATAACGGCGACGAGAGACAATTGTTGGTATAAAAAATTACGAACTTACTTGATTCCAAAGTAGTGGCTCTGACAGGGGTGCTTCGAGGTCCAGCCCCTAGCCGCGTGTAGGCGAGAATCTGGAACTCATAAGTGACATAACTTTCCAGTCCAGTCAAGGTGGTGGAGAATGTCAAACCGCGGCTGATCTCTCTCTCCTTTTCGGTGTTTTGCCTTCCAACGACGCTGTAGTAAATCTAAACAGAGAAAAAACAAACCTCCAGTTTCAGGGAATAATTTTCGTCCCCAGATCCAGTAGCAGTGACACCAGCAACGCCAAGAAAATCTTCGTTTGAAAATAAACACGATTATTTTTGCGATCATTCCATATCGTTAGCGAAGTACGCTTTTACTCACTTGTAAAAACAAGGCCAAAAAAAGGGGGCTAAATGAAATATTTCTCGTTCGATGCTAAGGTTGTCGTCAAAATATCAAACGTAGTAATTTCACATTGTTGCTATGCACGAGACGGAGTGTGAAATGTACTTTCTGCGTGCTGCACGTGCAACAAGATTATTTTTTCTGATTCGACCAATCATATGAAACCGCTGTTACTGGCTTTGACATCGTCTTTGCTACTACTCCGTAATGTTTGTTTCCAGGCCTTGTAGCTGAACTAAGAAAATAATCATGTATTTACAGGTTTTGAGGCTTAGGAGGTTAACATGTCAACGATCCCAGCTCATCGACAAGCGACGTCTTCAACTATCTTGCCACCCTCATCTTTCCTTGTTTGTACCACCCCGCCATTTTTGTTT
>BLAZ01000992.1:1292350-1297350 GCA_014633955.1 Acropora tenuis
CAACTGAGCTACGAACTCACACAGTTGAGAGCAGGTCAATTTGTTGGGCTCATGTTTTCCCGTGAAAGGAATGTAACTTCATATAACGAATGTAACTTCATATAACTAATGTAACTTCATATAACATTTCTTTCATACGACATTCCTTCTTTTCATTTTGCAAATTTTGTCCATTTTGCTATTGCAACCTTTTTTGCCGATTTGATTGCTATTGCCTTTACTTTTGCATTTATCGTAGCTTAAACAACTCATACAGAATTTTGTGTACACCTAAGGAGGGCTTATTTTATTAGATGGTTGTGGTAACCATTTTATCAAATTTTCCAGATGAGGAACTTGTTAATGATGTTGAAATGAAAGAGGAAGAAGAGGCCAAACCTGTCCAAACAACTAGTACCAAGAAAAAAAAAGAGGAATCCATTGAGGATAAGAGGGAGCACATCAATATAATATTTATTGGTCACGTTGGTAAGAAGAGAATTCAGTTTTCCATAAAACAAAAAGTGTTTCCTCGATTTCTTAATATTTTTCTTGAATCTCAACATTCCATTTTTACTTGTTTCCAGATGCTGGGAAATCAACAATTGGAGGTCACGTCATGTGAGTGATTTCTCTGTTATTACATGGTAAAGAGAGAACAATAAATTTCCATGATCTCACTCATTTTAGGAAGTTGTGTGCTACCTAGGCAGTGAGGAGATGCTGGAAACTTTTGTTTGTCAAAGACACGAGCATCTTTATTTTAAAATGAAAGCACACTTGAAAAGTCTGTAGCTTACTTTAGAAACACAAAGTCCCTTCTTATCTTTTCTCCTGGACATGTTTCTCACCCAAAATTTTTTTGGAAAAAGTCAGACTGAGAATTTTAAGTGTTCTTGATAACATAATTGTGTTATAGGTATTTGACAGGCCAGGTGGACAAAAGAACACTTGAAAAATATGAAAGAGAAGCAAAAGAGAAAAACAGAGAAACATGGTAAGAATAAACAAATATTGAATACGTGTAGAACTTTGTTAGTAACTATGTCTTGAGATGAGATTTGCAAAGGAATCACAATGCTCCATTGTAGTCTCAATGCAGAAGGTCAAGGTTGATCCAATCTATTCCGTGAGTTACAGCCACCAGGCACAGTTGCCCCAAATTGCATTTCTTAGTGGAAGCCACTGAGACTGAGACAAGCAAAAGATTGTTTTGCAATGAACATGAAAATCTAATGATTGAAAGAGCAAGAACCACACATTATTAACAATTTTTGGGAAGGCTGCTAGGAGTATGTCTTGCACCAAAAGAAGACACTGGTTCGTGTCTGTCAAATGAAGTTAAAGTGAGCTGTGTTGGATGGGGTGATACCTGGATGGGAGATCATCTGAAAAATGGGAAAAAAAAGACACCAAACTGGGCTGTACTGTTTGGAGAGTCAGGCTACTGTCATTATTTCTGCCTCTCACTTCTACAATCATTGCATGTGGGCCGAGTTTCAGTCATAAGCGATTTCTGCGGGTACTACAGTCTTTTGTCTCAACAAAATTGACTCTCAGGCCTGTGTTGCTTGAAGCATGGTTAGTGCTAACCAGTGTTTAGTATTACAGGGATATGTACATGTTTCTATACCTCTTAACCAGTGGTTAGCACTAAGCGTGCTTTGAGCAACTCAGGCCAGATCTGTGGTGGCTGTGATTTGTGTGTTTCTTGTTGCCAACTAGAAGTTGATTTTGGCTTTTGTTGTCCTGATCTGAAGGTACTTGTCTTGGGCGTTAGACACCAACCAAGAAGAAAGAGATAAGGTAGGTATACAACACATTGATACTTAGAGTGAAGAGAATATGTCTATAACAGGGCTCAAAATTAAGAAAATTCACACTCAAGCAACAAGAGGTGAAATTTCAGTCAAAAAACAGGAAAAGTCAGTTGCAAATGTTCACTAAGTGTTGAGGAAAGAAGTGTACTCTTTCATTAAAAAGGTGTGTAACATCTCAGCAACACATCTTGAGTTATGTTCTTCAAGGTGTTGTCAGTCAATAAATTGTGTCTGGTCCAAATTGTAAAACGTTCAACCAAAAGAAAGATTTGAAAGGAGATATGTCCTGTGAATATTGAAAAGCTATTTACAGTGCTAAAGGGTGTTTACTTTGAACTAGGATTCTGTTGATGACTGGGTTGGTTTTGATGGTTTTTGTTGCGACAGTAATAGAACAATAGAGTTTTGTTCGCAGGTACATATATTTTTTGGGTGCAACTCGGACTTGTACAATGATGTGATTCTCACTTTTCGTTGGTTTACTTCGGAGGGGTAAAATGTACTTTAGCCCGCCAAATTTCCATCATAACTCGTAAGATGTGTCACATTGCCGACAAAGTGATGATAAAATTATTATTATGCTTTTTCGTTTCCTGTCAGGGTAAAACAGTCGAAGTTGGCAGAGCAGCATTCGACACACCAACTAAACATTTCACATTACTGGATGCCCCAGGGCACAAAAGCTTTGTCCCGAACATGATCAGTGGTGCTTGTCAGGCGGATTTGGGAGTGTTGGTATGTTCTGTGTTCTTGGAAGAACTTTTTGGAATTGAATGCGTTGTAACAGTAGCAACAGTACTGAAACATTTCAAGGTTATTCAGAAGCAAAATTTAAAAGCAAATGAAATCAGCGCAGATCAAAGCTGCTGTTAGTTTTCCACAAAAGCACAAACATGACAACCTCAGGAAAGAAGCTGTTTTGACATTGGAAGGGATGTACAGAACCGTAAAGTGCCATGCTATGTAGGGTTCTGCTTGGCAGACCTGGGAGGCAAAGATGAAAGTGCTGCCTGTGTATGTGTTTTAGGTTAAAATGGATTTGAAGTCAAATGGTTTCAACCTAGTTTTCATGACCATTTATGATAATGAATACCGGACCCAAAGAAATTTGAACTTAAAATAGGTTAAAACATTTCACCAGAAATTCATTTTAAATAACCTGCAACATACTGTATGCTTTATTTTAGTGCACCTTTACTTGCAGTGCTTGTTTTGAACCTTATAAGAGCATGCCTTCACTTCTTTTATGTTCCCATTTTGTAACGAGAAATCAAGTTACAGTGTAGCAATAAATAATTATTTCTTCCTACTTACCGAAGTTTTGTTTTTTGGTTGCATTTCCTAAGGTAATATCAGCCAGGAAAGGTGAATTTGAAACTGGGTTTGAACGAGGAGGGCAGACAAGGTACACTTTGCCGAGTGAACTCTGAACTTAATATCGTATATGTTGTTTGGAATCTTAACAGACCTTGCTTGTTTGTTTGTTGCGTTTCCTTCACAGAGAACACGCCATGTTGGCCAAGACAGCCGGAGTCAAGCATTTGGTGATTCTTGTAAACAAAATGGACGACCCCACGGTGGAATGGGACAAATCAAGGTTAATAAGTGTAAAGTTTGAAGCATTGACCGTCCCATAGACATATTTAAATTTGTTTATTGCAAGCACTGAAGACCTTGTTTTGTTAATTGGTGACATTATTCTGATATACAAGCATCAAGGTGGAGATTTTCAAGAACATTTTCCATGGTATCTCTTTTGTCAAGAAACAAACAAGGTTGGAATAACACCTACACACTTAATGTTGCCTTGGCAATGCCTGAAGTTCTTAAACCTCTTTTTTGTTGTTGTAAATATGCAAGGTATGATGAGATCCAAACAAAACTAACCCCGTTTTTGAGGAAAGTTGGCTTCAACCCTAAAACAGGTTTGTGTGCTTGTTTGAGTTGCTTTCTGTAATGTATGTTTAATTTTTTAAATTATGGCTGAGTGGAGATCTCCAAAAAATATCATTACAAAAAGTGTCGAAAAATCCAGCTGGCCTAGATTCAAAACATTGGCTCCTTTAAAGAATGGTGAAGCTAAAAAGAATTTCTTTCGGTTGCTCTCGTCCAAGCTTAGTAGTCTACCATTCCTGGTGCAAATTAGTTTTAAAAAGAAACTGCAAGATTAATCAGGTCCTTAACCATTAGCAGTGCTGGAAATAACAGTCAGTCATCAAACATTGCCCAACCAAATTTTGAAAATGTCCAGCTAACTTTAGATTATGATTGAGTTATCTTCTTCAAGGTGTTGTCAGTCAATAAACTATGCCTGGCCATATTTGTTAAATGTCCGACCAAAAGAAAGATTTGAAACCTTGGACATATGTTGTGTGAATGAAGAAATATTATTTCCTTCAGTGCATCAGAGTCAGCTTTTGGAAATTTCACTTTTTTTTTTGTTCCTGAATTTAATGGTCCACATTATTCTTGCCAGATATCTACTATATGCCGTGCTCAGGATTGACAGGTGCCAATCTTCGTGAGAGATTAGACCCTGGAGTTTGCACGTGGTATAGGTGAGGAAAACAACATAGTTGCGTGCATGTTATGCGGTATTGTAAATGAGTAGCACAGTGGTACCTGTTGGTCCATCAAGTGTTGTCATTGAAAAAAGTTTAGTCACTTAGAAGCAGTTTGGCTCCATGGGGCTAGAGCTAGCCCTGGTTTCGTTAGCATGGGTGTGTAACTGAAAGTATAGCTGCCCTCTGTGAATAAAGTTTATTGTCAATTTCAAAGGCTATAGCAACATGTTACAACATGTTATCTCAAAGCTTCCCTTATCCTTATTTCTCTGCTCCCTGTATACGGTACATGTAGCATACCCACGCGAGATAATTCTTTTCTTTCTTTCATTACAGTGGGAAGTCTTTCTTGGAATATATAGACGAACTTCCTTCGCTCACACGGGCCATCAATGGGCCTCTCAGAATTCCTTTATCAGAAAGATACAAGGTACATGTGTTTTCTCAATTTTAAAGGAAAGGTGAAAATGGAAAGAATGCATATCACCTTATCTTTGAAAAGTAACCTTTTCTGCTTTGTTTCATTTTGTATTCAGTTTTTTTTTCTTTAATTTCTTTATACCAACTGTTTGATCATTACTTCATAAGTAAAGAACTCACAAGGTTGTGGTTATTTGGGATGGTTAAATAATTATTC
>BLAZ01000992.1:1377447-1379947 GCA_014633955.1 Acropora tenuis
CGGAGAAAGTGCTTTTCAATTTGACCTTGCCCGATTTTTTTGAATTCGTAATCATCCCTCGCAACTTGACGTAAAACACTTACTCGCTTTTTGTTCAATGTTAACTTGGGTAAGTTATAAAAAGAACTCTTAACTACAATGTTTTCACCCTCTTCACGAAGTTTGGGCATATAGAAAAAAATATAAGATTCTGGCAGGTGTGTTTATAGTTAAGAGCTATTCTGCTTTCTATAATAAGATTTCTTTGTTTAAAAACACACTCTCATATATAGAAATCAGGTAGGCAAACCAAGCCTAAGACGAAGCGAAACAATTGTGTAAAATATTGATACCGGGCAGGATGAACTTGACAGTCAGTTTCAATCTGTTTTAAAGGTCTTGGAATCAAAATATAATATGGTCTAATGAATGTTTCAGCCAATAGCCTTATTGAAAGTTCTTGTGAGTTATTTCAGTGCCACAGTGAAATTTGTTTTCGTCCCGGCATGGAAAAATCAAATTAGCATTTCACTGATAACTTCATAGTTACCTTCAAAATCTATTACGGTGCGTTGAGGCAAACGCGAAGCTCTACTGTCGTTTCAGAATTTAATAACCGGGTTTTAGCAAAGTGAATAGGTGACTTTGCTGGCAACGCTGTCTGCCATTCATACATCAGCAGTGTTTCGCTAAAACTAAATTTTTACCCGAAGCCTGAAAGAGGCAACGAACAAGAAAATCAATCCTAAATAGAAGGCGAAAGTTTGCTTTCTGTCTGAAAAAGTCCTAAAACATCATCATAAATTGCACATACTCTTGAAAGGGGGCGTAATCGGCAAATACGCTAACGAAGAAAACGTCAACATTCGTCAACATCCATGAACGGGACAATTTAGTCATTGTAATCTCAGACAAAGAAGCCCGACCGGGTTTCAGAGCTTCACGTATCGGTGAGAGAGAGTCGATGAAAACTTGACTTCAAAAGATAACGTTACATGGTCATAATTCTTTTCGAGAATGTTGTTTATGGTGTTCAAATTGGATCGATGTACGAACGGTTTTGAGCTCAAATTATTACCACTGAGTACATAACACTACGCATGCCAAGCGCGCACTAAAAAGTTTCTCGGTTACTTAACGAGGAGGTTGGCCGATATTTATGACTGAAGATTCCGAGAATTTAGTTTTTACATACGCTGCAATATTTTATGGCCGAGGGCAGCAATACAAGGTCGGTAAAAGGAACATGGGTAGCGTGAAAGAAGACGATCGCGTTTTGCATGAGATGTTGCAATCTCTCGAAGCGAGACTGATTTCAATCAATCTGTGACCTTAGACCCTTCCTTTTTTCTTCAGAAGGCAATTAATGACTGTAACAGTTGTGCTACTAAACAGCTAGGAGTGAAATTGCCAAATTGGGGAAATCTCGTAGTAGATGATGTTATTAAACGCGAATCCCAAGATATATGTATTTACTTTTAATGCTTTAAATATGCAGATTTCGACCTTGACAGTTGCCAATCTCGTTGAACGGATGAGTGGCACAACTGACAAACAGTTTGATTTTAAGCGAGCATGATATTGAATTAAACAAACATTGAACAAACTACCGGCTCTGCAATGAGGATTTTCTTTCAAACAACTCAAACAAGTTGAAATTCAGCCATTTTCTGTGACGACAGCAAATCAGGACCATGTAAACTGACTAAAGTTGTAAAATGGTGTTAACCGGCCAGTATTTTATTTTTGAACACGTTGTTCAGTGAAATCTTCAATTTTTGCGAAACTTTTCCCTCATTCTAAAAGTCATGGTACGACGAAATCCACAATGTAAGAAATATTGTCTAAAGGGCCGTTCCCGAAAGCGTTGTGGGATCGCTTCGCTCAAGATTTTTCCAAACATGAACGCACTGTAGCTTTTGCCATAGCGGCATGTGCATGAGGCATTAGAACACCCCTCTGTAACAGACCTAGCGAATTTTTGCCCTTCACCCTTTGAAAAGTTAGCCCCCCCCCCCCGTAACGGGTGAAATTTTAAATTTTTTGCTCGGCCAATTTGTGGCTTGCCAGATACCACTTTCTTACATACCGAACATACGTCATTTGTGTATGTTTGAAAAAGGCAAAACAGCGACCTGACAAAACGGAGTAACCCGGTGGAAAATAGCTTTTTTTTCCCCGAAAACCAGGTGAGAACATAGATACCACTGGGTCTGTTACAGAGGGGTGTATTAAACGATGCGGAACGTCCCTTAGATGTCATGAGATCAATGAGACGGAAATATGACCAGCAAGAAACTGCGGCGCAAACTGCATTACCCGTGAAGTACTAACTCATTAATCGGCCTTAAAAAAGCGAGAAAAGTTCCAATAAAAAATGCCGGCATTACTAAAGCGTCTAACGATTTCAGGGAATCCGATTTCAGTTGGTCTGTTGTGCTGGAACTTACCGGTGCTACTGTCAAGTTAAGCAGCGATTGTGCAATATTCAGTTTAAGTTAAGCGCTTGCCCAATGATCCG
>BLAZ01000992.1:1428145-1430645 GCA_014633955.1 Acropora tenuis
ATATAGTAAACTCTAAATCTATGAAAACATGGAGATTGTATATTCCTTTATAATTACTTTTATTTTTAACTAATAATTATTTTAGTCTACTTGGTCATGAAAATATTGTCAAATAGATTCTGTGTTGCCGTGTGTCTGTTCAGTAATAGATTAAAGATGATATCAAAACGTAAGAACAAAAAAGGTGATGCAAGGCTGTTAGGCTAGAGTGTCGCTGATGTTCTTACCACATTTTAAAGTCTTCTGTGATCTGTTACCAAGCAGACACTGGGCAACATGGAATCTATTTGTTTTGTACAACAAAGAAGTGCAAAAGTTAACAGTGACACCATTTTTTATGCGTCTGTTCTCCGATAGATCATAGATGGCAAGCAATCGAAATGTGCATAGAATTTAGCTTATTTTATAATAAGAAATAATTCCAAATGTCGAAATTTGTCAATAAATGCACTATTATTAAACAGCTTAGAAGTCCTTGTATTTGACTATGCCATGCTGACGTGTCATTGCTTGCATTTCTTAACATTGTTTTGTTGCCAAAGTGCAAAATCAAAGGGGTGTGCAAAGGTGTCAGAGTTGCTGTCTCTCACCATCTTGGGAAACACAAAAATCCCATTTTTAAACTGGCCATGAAATATGTCATTATGGAATAAGGGAATTAGATTCCTGAAATCAGCCTTTGAACTCCATCTAGGATACTGTCATGAATTTTTAACACCATCAGACTTTCAAGAGACTCTTTCCCCTATACTTAGCTAGTGCGATGTACATTATTTGTTTTACAATATTCGTCTTTGTTTTCACTAACGTTGAAGGCTGATGAACCTGCCCGCAAAGAAGAATGAAGCTTACCAGCCAACAGTGATAGAGCAATCTGCTAACATAATCACGCACGGTGTAAGAAATATCATGTCATCCAATGCTCAGAGTTCTTAAAAAGATTTTAAGTATAGAAGGAGTGAAAATGTGTGTTTACAGTAAAGTAAACACTGCATGAAATTGTTTGTTTTTCCTGTCACAATGTAACATGCCTCAAACCGTGAGAATGAAGAATAATTTTTTGTGATACATGCACAAATCTGATGAAACGGTGCATGTTTGAAGGATTTGACTTCAAAGGTTTAAGTTATTCCTTTTTTGTTTTTGTTTGAAGATATTTGTCATACCAGCCATGTTTGCTACGTTTGAGCTTCATCACAAATCCAAAGCACTGTCAGCTTCTCATCAATTTATTGCTGAAGTTTACGGAACTTTGTTTATTCTTGTGTTTCTTATCTCAACGTTATTTCATGTAGTCTGTCTCATTCATAAATTCAGGTAAGGCTGTTTTCACTAAAATATAGAACGCATTTTCTCACTAATATTGGCAGTTGGTTCCATATTTTATCAAATACATTGGCAAGACTGTGTAAAATATTTCCATTCATGTAGCATCCCCTACACCCCAGTCATTTTTTATTCCAATGGGAAATATTTAGATTTATGCAATCTGAATGCACTCCTTGCAACCTTCATGCAAGTCTTGTAACCCCTTTTGAAAGCTATGCAACTTGTATTTATCTTCTATGCAAATTTTATTCACTCATAGATTTCTTATTGATCATCTTTTTCAGGTCATTTAGATTTTTTTTACATTTGAGCGATCGATGCATCATATACTTTTTCATTGCCGCTTCGTACATGCCTTGGTATGTTTACTATATTTCTTGCATTAAGGGTACTTCTGAACAGAGTTTAGAGTTCAATTAAAGAAAACCAACTCAATCAGTTGGTTAGGTGTTGTACAAAAGCACAAATTCAAGTTTCTAGGGAACAATAAGCAATTTTCTTTGTTTAAAATAATAATATTGATAAAACTGAAAATGATTCTCCTGAACCTCGATTCTTTGCATTTGTTTTGAGTTCATACTGTATGATAAATTTAAAACTAGCCTTCAAGATCAGTGTGCTGTCCTTACTATTTTCTCTGCAATGAATTGAACTGTTTTTGTTGTTGTTTCATTTATTTTTGTCCTTAATTTCTTACCACACTTTACTCACTCACTGCTGCAAATTTTGATAAGTCCAATATGGACAAAAAATATGTACATTTTTTCCATTTGAATATTTCAGGTTTCTGTTAAATGATGTCAGTGGAATTGGAGATATTGTGACGCGGATTCTGTGGTGTCTGGCTCTTGCCGGGACTGTTTATTCTTACGTGTTCCATGAAAAGTGAGTGTCGAGTATGAGCTGTAAATCTGAGGGGTTCACAGTCATTATGAATGGTCTCACAAGCCTTGCTGTATTTCTCTTGAGGATGGAAGTTTTCATTGAGAGGATGGAGAGGAACATGTTGAATCTCTGAGCATTCTCCTCTAAGTACCCCACTCCTCTACAGCAGCAAAATCAGCATTGAGATCTAGTTGTCCAAAAAAATCCTATAATTTTTAGCATTATTTCTTAATTAATTTAACATTGGTGTGCAGAGTGTTGCCAATGCACATAATGAGATCCCTGC
>BLAZ01000992.1:1465645-1470645 GCA_014633955.1 Acropora tenuis
TCCTTCTTCTTCTTCTTCTTCTTCCTTCTTCGTCTTCTTCTTCTTCCTTCTTCTTAAAAAAATTACTTTCAAGGCAGACTTTTTGTCAACAAGTTATCAGTGATAAAAGTGAAAACTTGAGAAACGTTAATCATAAGAAAGGTCCTTGTGTGTTCTCACCATCTGGGTCAGATACATATGAAAACTTTTGCAGGAAATCTGGAAAAAGAGAGGCTCAGGGATTAGTGGGACAGTCTGTTACTCATGCTGCTACGAATCAAACGCAGTCACCTTGTTGGGAGGAATTGCTTTTGGTTGAGATCAAGGAGGAAGAGGAAAAAAACGAAGGTTAATCAATACTTCTCATGTTACCTTGATCATCTTCGGGACAAGTGAAGTTCTAAGAAGGACTGTTGTTAGTCGGTAACACCATGTTCTAGTGGATTAGTCAACCAACAGACCAGAGTATATGTTGTAGTTTAATTGAAATGAATTTCAGGTCAACATGATTTCAACTTAGTTTGATTTGTAATTTCTTTGTGCCTGGTATTCATAATCATAAATATGAGGCAAAAAGAAATGAGATTTAAAACTATAGGTTGAAATCATTTTGACCTGATCAAATTCATTTTGAACCTACAACTCGTGCATACAAATAACTGACTGCATCACGTGACTCTGAAGATAACTTCTGTGTGGGTGGTGGAAATGTCCCTCACTAATGACAGTGCCTCTCAGGACTTCATTTATGCACCCAGGTGATCAGACCCATGAACTTGGAGATATGTCATTCCTTGGTTCAAACCTTTTTAATTTTAGGTGTGAGAATCATTTTTTTCAACTTCTAGTTCTTTTATTATTATTTTTACTGTTTTAAAGAAGTCCATAAATCGTTAGAGGCCATGTATATTCCTTGGTGGGGATCATGTGGATTGAGTGGCATTTCTTGGCTAAGAAAACAGTAAATCTCAACCAGGTCTTGAAACTTGAGCACCCAGTTTCAAACTCCACTTTTTTTACAGTAAATGCTATTGTTTCCAAGACACCCTGCAATCTTGTTCTTTTTTTAAGCAGAATTTTGCAGCACAGATAATTAATATTTGCTTCTTTCCTGCAGTTGTTATACTGCTAACTGCCGACCACCCAAGCAAAGAGTTACTCACAGAGTATAGAGTGCCTCTAGAACACATAAAACCATTTCACCAGTACCACTTGGAGTTAGTTCAGGTGAGAGGCAATATTAGTTTTTTAGTCCTGATACTTTTGGGATGATATGAACTCTATATCTTTCATTCTAGTAAAGTGATTTCTCGCACTGTACTAAAAGACGTCCCAACAGGTCTCCATGGCGGCCACTGACAAGGGTATAATGTTTTTGTGCATGTGTGCACCTTGCTCTTGAGCCATTTTCATTTCAGATTGGTGCTGTGGTAAAAGATTGATGCCACACAGCACAACGTTATTATTGCATACCAAAATTTTAATGCTGTCCACTTCCCTTTGGTGATGATGTCTTACTTTTGAGACTGTTGCTTCCTCCTTGTTTGACCAGCCAAACTCAGAGCTCAAAAGTGACTCCAGGCTGTACGTCACAGTGATGAAGAAAATGGACAAGCTACCACTTCCTCCTCTTGGTTCCAACGTGTATGGATTAGAGGTATATAGGTCACTCTCTAATAAACCTTCTTCATACTGTTATTTATTTCAGCATTTATTTGGTGGGAAGAGGGAAGGCAAACAGTGAGAAAAATTTACCTATTCTTTTGCCCCAATATTGTTTGTTTGTTTGTTTTTTTTGAACCTCTTGATTACAACTTCTTCTAGCATCAATTCAATTAGCAGGACGTGGGCTTGAGTGAGCTTGGCTAAGAAAGTAACACCTGTGAAAAATGACTTTTAAAATGTTGGTTGAACGATATTTTTGCTATTTTTATTCAAATTCATCTTTAGGTATTACTACGTAGTTTTGAACAGCAACTCAATAGCCAGATGGGACCACTCATTGCCACTTTGAGGATTGTTTCTGATTGGGAAGAATACAGGTAGGTCACTGTGTGGGCACCCATACTTCTTATCAATAAGGAGCTTAAAGCTTGTTTGAGCTGTATAACATACGTCAACCAGAAGTGAGAGCAGTTTTCCTATTCATCTTGTCTTCACACTATTATATTTCTATTGTTAAGTATCTTTTCACTAGCAGAGACAATTAGTCTGAAAATCTGGGAGACACCAATGTCCTGGCATGCAAAGAGTGCACTTCCAGTTTCCATCCGTGACTCAAAAACGTTGCTTGCTTAAGCTCTCTCATAATAAAACAAGAACCTTTAGCATAGAAAATCATGATTGAAATTGCTCAGCGTAAAAACACTGTTATAAAATGCTCATTCTATCATCAGAATAAAAAGAATTTGCCACAACTCTGTAGCCCAATAAGTTTCTAAATTACAAAATTCGTTTCCTTTAACTATAAGCTTTTCAAAAATCCTCCGTTAAGGGTAAATAAGTAACAATTAAAATTTCCACTCATCCAGGATCAGCTTAATCAGGCTTTGAACAACTGGGCCCTGGTGGGTAGAAATAATTTAGCCTGCACAGCAGGTTTTTAGTGGTGGCTTTCGATGGTTTTGCCTGTGCAAAAATTGGGGTGAGAGCAAAAAATTGAGAGAAAAGGAGAGGTAGAGAAGCATCCCTTTGCTTCTTTCCTTCTCATAACTTATTCAACACACAGACAGCGAGGCCATTTGTGTTGTGACCATCTCCCGTTTGATAGGTTTGCTATTGAGGAGAGGGTCAATATTAGAAGCCCATCTCAGTTTTAATTTGTCTTTAATGTAGTATTTAGGGCTCTGCAATTTAATAATGATTTCATCCTTTTGAGTCTTGATTTTATTGCCATCTAAGGGGAACTATGTTATCACCTCAACCAAGACCCACTGGAGTGACAGTGACCACAATTCAGTTCCCATCACCACACCCAACATTATTTGCCGTAGCAGGGGCGACACCCCCACATGGAGCTCCTCAAGTGACTACTGCTGGAAGGCCACAAGAGCAGCCACGGTGGAACCAAACTCTTCTATTCCTTGGGCAAGAATCCAGTTTGTTCACTGCTAAGTCTGCATGTGTCGTGGAGTATTACCCAGCAGTACTTGGTAAGATCAGTAGTGCCAGAGGTACCCTACAGAAATGCACGCATACGGAAAGAGGTTTAGTTGTACATGTGTTGAGTGTATCTAAACTCCCATAGCATTGAGGAAACTTAGGGACCAGTCATTATGTAAGTCAGAGCGGGGAACGGGTGGCGGAGAAAGGCCCCAACCTGATAGCATTCATGTTTTCGGATACCCCTCCGAGCGTTTAAAAAAATTCAACACCCCATCAAACATAATACCAAATTATGGCAAATGAAAGTTTCTTACTTTTATTAAAGATTAGAAGACCCCCCCGCAACCCACCTTCTGGCTTTTCAAGGCCCCCCATGTTCTACTAAAAGAAATGGAGGCCCCCATTTTCTCTTCCACCTGCCCTCCCCCTCCGACTTAAATAATTACTTGTCCCTTAGAGCATTGCTTCTCCCTGTGCTCATTCCATTGGTTTCCATTCCACAGTCACGTTATTCCTTAAAAAAAAAACCTTAAAACAAATGCTAACCAGAACCGGAACCCCAACCAGACAGTGGTGAATGAAGTTGTTAGCCTCGAGGTGACATTGTGTGGCACCTTGTGACGCCTACACAAAGTCGCCTGAATCTTGTTTATTACAACGGTATGGTAAGTGATAGTGAGTTCAATTCTTTGTTCCAGCAATGACGAGAGACTCCTGGCAGCTGACGAGTCCCATTGGCTACTCTTATCAGAGTCTAGATCAGCTGTTATTGTCCAGCTTGCAGTGCCACGAGGCTAAACTTGGTCTGAAGCTGGACAATATACCTGTTGAGGTGAGCAAGCAACACCAAGAGAGGCAGTTTTTACATACCTCATTAGCTTGTGCGTTTTGCTCTCCCAATACAGACCACGTGATGTTCTCAAGATAATTTTCCCTTTGTCTTCTCATAATTTATGCGTACTTATGCACGTGCAGAGAATGAAATGACAAAGAAACTATTCCCTTTGGTATCGCCACGTGGTCTTTATTGGCAAAGCATGTGATGATCTCATGGTAACTTTCCTTTTCCTTTTATCTTTTCGTTATTGCCTTGGATACCTGCGTGCCCTGCATTTCGCTTGACACCACCATCCGCTTTCAGAGGCACCTTCCCCAAGCTCATCTATTGGCGATGATTTTGACAAAACTTAAATTGCTCGAAGGCTTGAAGGCAATAATGCAATCTTTTGATTTAGACACACAAAGTTTCTTCCAATGCCTCCAGCTTCCAATTATTTCACTCTGACCACTGGCTGGATTTGTGTCTCTCTTTAGTTTCTTAAGAAACTGTGCTGCTGCATCGGCGTGGAAGTGAAGCACGAACATTGGTATCAAACGAGTTAATAACGTTCAAATTACTACCGTGATAAGATCACGAAGCTGACGTTTCGAGCGTTACCCCATTTTCAGAGCGAATGACCAAGGACTCACGCTCTATACGTTAGCTTCGTGTCCCTTTACGGTGGCATTTTTACCCTTACCATATCAACTTGCTTGATACCAAATTTTCTGACCAAGTGTTGACACCTCAGTGGTATGGTGCGGCGCTTTCACGACAAACATAGTTTGACTTGTTGACAGTGTTTCCAGCCGGGCTTCAAATGCGTTGTTTTTGAGGCCAGGTTGTGCCAAGTGTCTGTTTTTCCATATTTTATATGTTTCAGGGCTCCAAGCTCAAAACTGTGACAAGAAGCTGCCCTACCATAGGATTAGTGGCTCGACTTATAACTGAAGAGGTACTTCTGAGTAATTTGTTTGTGCCTGTTAAAGGAAAGACAAGTCATTTTATTGAACACTCACAAAGTATGCTCGTCATCGTCATTGTCATCATTATTATCATCATCATCATCATCATTACGATCATCGTCATCATCATT
>BLAZ01000992.1:1520714-1522991 GCA_014633955.1 Acropora tenuis
TAGAATAATAGGAGTCGCGAGAAAAGTTTGGCTCGAATCAAGTCAGTCTAGTGTTAAGCGAAAAACTGGCTGCGCCAAAACTTTTCATCTGACTCTTATTATTTTAATGTTAGCTAACTTCGTCTCTAGGAACTTTACCCATAGACCGAGAAAAGATTTCCCATTGTTTTACTTCCTTTTATATATTTGTAATTGTTATTTCGAATTTTGACTTGATAACGACGTGAAATCACTTCGAAACGTCGTGAAAAATCATTTCAAATATTAGAGTTTAGTTAATTTGTGCATTTTTACGACGTCCTAAAGTTTAATTTTGTTGTAAAGTGTTATGCAACATCTCTTCTAATGTAATCCCAAAGAGACAGACCAGGCAATCAGGAAGCAACCCAAGCATGTGCATGCAACTGGCACTAAGCTTGGGAAAATGGGACGTTTTGTCTCCGCTGAAATACATGCATTCGTTTGCAGCAGTGTACGATGTTGCTAGTTTGCTTAATCCAATAGCCTGAACCCTTCCTAATGCTGAGAATTTGTCCTCGGAGCATATTACATACCTTATGAGAGACGCGAGGATCGATAAGTCAAACTTGTATATCGCTCTGTAACTTCAGAAGAGTTAAGGGACTGTACTCTCAGCGGAAAACGAACCCTTAATCGTTTCAATATATAGGTTGTGCAGCTGAGCACATACGTTCGTCATCGTTTGTGAATTTGAATTGCATATTAAGCAATTAGCTTCTGTTGTCTCTAGGCATCTTTCCTATTTCTGTCCACGCCCGCAATAACATCAGCTCAGCAGACGCTTTTGCAATGATCAAAATACTCAATCCAGTCTCTAGCGCATGGGTGACCAAACCACCGGAAAAGGTTCTTATCAACAGAAAATGGAATGCTTCTGTTCTCGTTAATGGAACGAATGTCACCGTGGTCATAAAGTTTGGAGATGGAACTGAACCCAAAGAGGCTTTTTTCAAGTCTGACCAATATAACCAGATGATGAGCTTCTCGCACAAGTGAGTATCACCGACCCTTCTTTTCGTTCTTTTCGCAACTAAGGTTAAAACACCTTTTTTCTATGTTGATTTATCCTCGCTCTGTTTGAGGAGGTGGTGCGTGCAACGACGGTTTGATAACTTGAGTCGGCTAATGCGATCGCGAAATTGCCATCTAACTCAAGACAAATAAAAAAAAAAACAAAAGCAAAAAAAACAAAGGCAAAAGTGTCATTTCGATTCTGTCATAAAAATTGCTTTATACTAATGAGCGAGTACCCGGGTTTATGAAACAATTGAGCCATGAGCCTATTTGTTGGAGCCTTGGGTTGACCTTTTTTCCGAAAAGAGTTATTTTTGGAACTTCTTTTTATTGCCACAGTTTCGCGGGTCGGAAGATAACCCGTAAGGCGTCCATTGACATAGCTCGTCTTTGATTGGCTGTTATTGCGTGAGAGACTTGTTCCAAAAGCAAATCTACTCCATAAAAGGTTGACTCCAAGACTCAATATGGGAGATAAAGCCGGGGTTGCCCGATACATTCGACTAGACTCCAGTCATGTATGTTCAAGCAAAAACCGGACCTGTTTAATAGTAAGGGGTCCTACATTTCACTGGAGTGACAAGTTTTCCATTCGTCAGAGACTGAAAGACGTTTATAGTTGTTCTTGGAAGCCCAAAGAAAACTGTTCCATTGGACTCAAGTGGATTCATTGGTAACGAGTAGAGTAACTCCAATGGAATCTAGATTTGACGACTGAAATGTAGTTGAGTGTATTGGACATGTGTGAGGCGCCTACTTGGGGTGAAACAACGAATAAACTCCTCCCTTATTAGAATGGAGAAGACATATCCGATATCCACGGCGGCCAAGTTTGTGGCCAAAACCAGTAAACTTACGGCTGGTTCGTTACCCGATCGCGATGTTAATATTTTAGGAAAGAAACTGTTTTTGTGAAAAGGTTGTCTGCTTTAGTTTACGTAAGTGAATAGCGTCTACATACAAATACTATTTTAAAAGTCTTTGGTGCTAGATTCTTGTGTTCAAAGTGATGCTTGCCAAATTCTCCTCTATCGTTCTCTTGGCATGTCTTCTTTCCATTTCCTGATATTCGTCTACCTTAACAGTATTCTGAAGTAGGGGAACAGTGAGGTTGTTCAACTTCTTTGACCCTGAATCCATGAGAACTACAGATCTGAAAAAAGGAGTGGATCGAAAACCTATTGTTTGATCCTGCCAGGCTATTTTGATCGCCGCCATCTTGATGAGACCACCTTACTCGCC
>BLAZ01000992.1:1549976-1551063 GCA_014633955.1 Acropora tenuis
ACCACAAACATAGTGTAAAGGCAGAGTACAGCTGCGCTTGATATGAAGCCCAAAAAAAACTTGTAATTTTTCTTGCCAATGCAGTTGTTTACCCAAGAACAATGATGGTCGAAGCGGCTGATGCATAAGTTGCAAATTGCTAGAAAAAAATTGCAAAAAATGGCAATTTTCATTAGATGTGAAGCCACATACCTAATATTCAAATTCAAATTGATAATTTTACAAGATCAAATATATAATGACTTTGTTGGAAATGTGATGAATGTTGTCCATGAGATATTTAAAACCATGTTTAATGGAAACAGAAATTTCAGTCAGCATGGTAACAAAAATTTCCATCGATAATAATATCAGGTTTTTCTTTTATGTTATGGACACAATAATGTTGTATATATAATAATTTATGCATGCAGGTTATTTACATTCTACAGTGGGGTGGAGAGGGGGATGGGATAATATGTCATAATAACCAGTTATAATATTTAGAGCAATTTTGAGAACTAAAACATCAGGTTAGAACTACAATGAACATGATTTTCTCAAATCTGGATGAGTGATTTCAAGATGCTGCTTCAGTATGAGTATACTCACACAGTATAAGTAAGAATTTTGATATTAATGCACTTGAGGAAGTATGGCTGAGTGCAATAGACAGACACCAATTCCTCTCTGTTCACAAAAGTCAAGCCTGTTGGATGAGGTTGATCACTGGAAGGGTGACTGTGTGGGAAAGAGCTCTGCAGTGACCTCAGACAGTTCACTGGCTGGCACTGTGATCATACATCATGCCTCCGAGTTACAACTTAAAATAGAGAGTTTTCTTCCTTTTGGTTTGTAACACTAATATTGTTGTCATTTAGGGGTTTATCATGAAGAGGGTGGGCAGCACAGAGAGAAAACCAACTGGTGTGAACATTCATGTCTCGTGACATACCAGTATATATGTGTAGAATGCTGAGAGTCATGATATAAGCAGTAGAGAAATTGGCAACTTAATATTAACTACTCACAGCAGTGTTTAGATCTTGCTGGCTTGGCAAAGTTGTGCATGTAGCACTCCTGAGCAGTATAAAAATGACCATCAAGC
>BLAZ01000992.1:1646918-1649418 GCA_014633955.1 Acropora tenuis
GACTGGTGAGTCAAATGCCATCTATTTTATTCGAGTATTGATTGGATGATTGGAATCTCTGAATGATTGGTTCAAGTGAGGATACCACTAAATCAACCATAATCGGCTAAATACTAAATGGTTAACCCATCTGCGCATGGTTAGAGATTTAGAGTTTATAAAAAAGAGGCAATGTAACAAAATTCGCCCGCCAAAAGTACTTATATTCTTATGACTTCCTCGTGGCTCTCTGGTGTCCTCTTGTCGCTCTGAAACTCCGTAAAAACGGAGAATACTACAAATGAAAAGCTATTTCAAAACTAGTATTAAAAACCTTGTGACATCGCGTCTTGTGTTTTTTTTTTTTTACTCTTCTTCTGTAGAATCGAGTTGTTTCAAAAATGCTTTTAGCTGTTGAAACGCGGAAGCAGCACCATTTGGGGTCAGGTTGCTTGAGCCATTATTTGCCTCTTTTCCTTCATCGCACGTCTCGTTTTCTCCTTCACCATTCGCGCTCTCTTCCAAGAATCGTTTTATTTCGTAAATAGCCAACGCTTCCCCAGAGCATTTTCGCGGTGGTAAAGACGGGGATTCTTCTTCGGGGTCTGGTGACGGTTGCTCCTCGTCTTCTTCGTCCTGCTCTCCCTCGGAAATCATTGAAAGCCCACGGAAAGAATTATTTTGCTTTCTTACTCCCTTGGGTACTGTACAGTAGAGAGGGGTTATATCCTCCACCGGATTCTCGTTATCGTCTGTCTGCGACATTCCAGAAGTAATATTCTGTTTAGTTGGTCCCGTGTCTTTGCGTTTTCGTTCCGCTTTGGGCGGGGCGGCGACCAGATCGTATAGCCCGCCAGCGTTCTCCAGTGTGTCTTGAGTTGAATCCTTCACCATTTCATAGGTAGGAGGGGCAGATTTGGAAGACGGCCTTGATCCAACCAACTCATATTCTGTTTCACCACCGTTCTTGCTTCTCTCTGACATTGGCATTGTTACTGCTCCAACCTGACTGTACTCACTGGTGCTTTTTAGTGTTATGTGGTCGTCAATACCAGAGTAAAGGTCTTCTTTGTCGTCCTCGTTGAAGGATTTCTCGGACTGCGAGCCGCACGATCCCCTCCCCGCGTTCGGGATTTCTTCGTATTGTGAGTCAATGGAATCCTGCGCACTGCAATGAAAAAATTAATATTACTGAATAGGTTATCACGATCCCCAGTTACACTGGAGACCCGGTGTTTTGCGATTACTCCAAGTTGGTCAAGTTGTACAAAATCAGCGAAGTGCACTTTCGCTTGCTTGGCACAAATTGGCAAAAAGAGAAGGAATGAAAAGACTTACTGCTGAGGGCTCGCGTTGTCGTCAGAACCTCAAATGTGAAAATTTCACGTAGTCGCTTGGCAGACTATGTCTAAACATTGCACCAAAAAGAGTACCGCATGCACGTGCAGCACGATTACTTTGTTCCGCACTCAACCAATCAAATCACTGTCTTGTGGCCTTGTGGTTACCGTTGCCGTAGTCATTTCTTAAACTCCCTTCTAGAGTTTATTTTAGAAACGACGACACCGACGACTACGCCACAATATGGGCGCGGTTGAATGAGAAAATATAATCGTGCCGTGCACGTGCAGCATGCTTTTTGCTGCAATTTTTTGACGTAGTCTGCCAAACGACGACTTGAAATTTTAAATTTCAGGTTCTTACTACAACGCCAGCGAGCCCGCAGCAGTAAATCCTTCATTCTCTGCCTTTTACATGAAGGCATTTACATTTGTGCCAAGAACGAGATCAACATGGAATTATCTCAAAACACAGAACCCAATGCAAAGTTTACGTTGTAGCAGTCGTCGAATCTTCTTAAATCACATTTCCATTGATCACCCAAAGCGGTGGTAATTTGCCTATTCGTACACTGATTGGTTCCAGCTTTACAAACAAACAACAGTGTGGTGGTTCCAGAAAATAGATTTCAGCCAAGTGAATACTCCTTCAGACAAATTCAAGAAGTTTTGTCTAGTTTAGATGAAGTACAAGACATGGATGGTATACTAGCATACCAGCTCATACTTCATATTCCATCCACAGCCAAGAAGCCAGTTGCACAAATTGTCAACTCGAAGCGTTTTTTTCTCGTCCTTTGCTCAACTTTCATGTATTTGCTTTTCCTTGTGAACGACCTATTAATACCACTCTTGCAAAGCGTAATTTGAAAGATTTTGATTGGTTTAGGGGCACTCGAATGGAAAACACTCTATCTTGGGTTCTAGGAAAGACTTTTTGTATTCTCCACTCTTCCTTTACCTCAATCTACTGTTGCACCTCACAAAAGATTCCAGTTGCATCGCCTGCCTTAATAAACTGATCCATTCCGTCTGGAGATCACTAGAAGGAGCAGACTGAACAGGAAAGGTTCGTTAGAATCAAAAGATAAATGGCGCGTCGAACTGAAAGGCGTTACGCTTGGAAGTTGGAGAGCTTAGGCAAGCACGAAGACGACGGCGACAAGAACGTCACAAAATTA
>BLAZ01000992.1:1674418-1676768 GCA_014633955.1 Acropora tenuis
ACGAAGAATATATTTATCCAAATGATGTGTTAAGAAATACACTTCTGACGATTGACAATGCAGTTATCAATCGACTTACGAACGACTGAAATTAAGGATTTACTAACTTGAAATTCTTGTCCATTGAGAAAGGAAAACCAACCCGCGTGCTGTTTCCCGCGCTTAGCGCCTGCTGTAGGTGTTTGTTTTGCCTTGTGATAGGCTCATTGGATTTCATTCGTCTTTTGGGATCGGCCAGTACATTTTCTTGTTGGTTTGAAGAGTACTTGAATGATTACTGTTTTCGTTTGGGAAAATTGGTCTGTAAAGGGAAAATGAATTAACTGAACCTCGTTTACTTTATTTTTATGACTACTGTGGTCGGTCGAGCAAGGAAATGCGAAGACTGAGGCCTTCCTAAGGTTCTTTTAAAGAGTGATATAAAGGTTAGAGCGGTTTTCAAATGACTGTCGAAAAACCAAAACCAAAGCAATTACTCCGACCAATCACAATAGGAAGAAACAGCGCCATGAAGCAATCACAATTCCTCGCAATTACCTGTAACTTGTTAAAAGCGCGGGAAAAATCACGTGTACATGGTGCGATTGGTTTTGGTTTTACTTGTTATTGGTTGAAAAATTGGCGCGACTCTTTTAAGCCAATCACTAAACGTAGCAATCGCAATCACGTAATTACTTTCGACAGTCATTTGAAAAATGCTTTATGATCCAACCTAAGACACTGAGGAGTGACCGCGACGTAATTCCATTTGGAAATTGCCAAATCCAGAGAGAGCGGTTGAGAGTAAATGTTATTTGGTCAATTGCTTTGTTTTCCTCGATTTCGGATCTTGTGATGATACTCGTGTATGGTTGTAAGTTTGAAAGAAAAATACTCTTGAGCATTAACAAATGATTCACGCAAGGAAAAAAAACTAAACTACCAAGAAAAGCCAATCAGCTCTCGTTATTTGTTTTACCTACTGATGTGCTTCTAAAAGAGCTTTGTCGAAAGGTACGCCTTGTACATAACGAATTTTAAGGTACAAAATGCTTCTATTAACCCCTTCCCGTCCGAATGAGTGCTCAGGGCAACGTACTTTTGATGGGCGTTTAGATGTATCTTAACTTTTAGCCATCAAGTTATTTAATTTAAGAAGGACAAGTTAATCTCTATAGTTTCCCTGAAGTGAAGTAAATGATCTTAACAGTAGGGGTTCAATCTTGTTCAGACCAAAGTACATACTAGTGTCATTAAGGGAAGGTCACGAAAAATGGGCTTTCGTCCAATAAAGAAGAAAATCAACAGTGGCAAAGTTCTCGTGTCGTATCTTTTGTCGAAAACATTGAAAATAAGTCCTTCTTTGCTCTGAAAGCCCACAGAAACGCTTGCTTTGAGATACCTGTCACGAAACGAAATCGGGGATTAGGTATGTTTCATGTAGAATGCCTTATATTCTAATTCGCTACCCCGCTCAAACGAATATAAAACATTTATCATGTAACAAGCAACCTCAATTGGGGTGTGTCAACACGAGCCGTGTGCGACCCTCTTTATTATGCCTACATCAACAGAATGGATGGAAATAATACAATAAACAGAATGAAAACTCAGAAATGCACAAAATTACAGCAAGAAAAACAATCCAACAAAATGATCTAAACTATGCTCGTATAACAATCAATCAGTAAAGATACAAAACGTGCTAAACTTTTCGTGTAGCAGCATGCAAAAAACTACGTGTAAAAGAAGCCCCTGATCACTGGGTATTTAATTTTGAGGGCGTAGGGACGGTCGTAGGACGCGAATGAATATAAATGAGGACAACTCGAATATATATAGCCTGCCGCTAATGAAGCGACAGAACAGCATACCATGTAACACCCCAAAGAAAAGGTTACGTAACCCATGATAAATACATTTATATTCTAATTCGCTACCCCGCTCAAACGAATATAAAA
The DNA here is from genome assembly GCA_014633955.1 of Acropora tenuis. Classification (NCBI taxonomy): domain Eukaryota; kingdom Metazoa; phylum Cnidaria; class Anthozoa; order Scleractinia; family Acroporidae; genus Acropora; species Acropora tenuis. Next base: position 1,676,359 of record BLAZ01000992.1, read on the forward strand.
CATTTATCATGTAACAAGCAACCTCAATTGGGGTGTGTCAACACGAGCCGTGTGCGAACTAAAAGAACGGGAAATGCGGAAAATTAAATACCCAGTGATAACGAAACCGACAACAATGAATGAACACTATCCTTAATGTAACCGTCTTTTGCCTTGTCTGATTTCCAACGGCCGTGTCTTTTAAACAATCTGTCAGGCACTCGAGCATTAGCAGCAGCAGAGGCACCTCCGGCCCTAAGGCTATGGAGACCATAGTCTTGCTTGGGAAGGCCGATGGAATCGAAAGCACTAAGCACTATCTCCCGCGCTCTAGTATAAGACAGAGGAACAGACCCGCGCAATTTATAGGTTCCGGTACTGCGAAGAAAAACGACAGGGCGAAAAATGAATTCTTCACTGTCTGCTGAAAA
>BLAZ01000992.1:1833662-1846162 GCA_014633955.1 Acropora tenuis
AGTCACCATTTCCCAAATGTTTATTTTCAAGTCACGTTTTAGTTGCCGTTGCCGTCGTTGCTGCTTAAGCTCCCTATTACTCATCACGCGGCAACGCCTGGAACTAGAAGCTCACGCGTTACACTCTTGCGTGACTCGGCTGTCATCGACTATCATGAGAATTACAGGGAAAGAAACAGTTTAAATGTACAGAAGTAAAGAAGTAGCCAAGAACCTCAACTGACAGAAGCCAATATCTTGGCTGTTTACAGAGCGTAATGGAGATGAATTCGCGAGGATCGAAGACAAATCTAGCAAGTGGTCGGAGAGCGATTTCAATCCGAGGCGTACACGAATACAAATACTGAATCACACCGTCCACCGAAGTCAAGCCGTGTTGGACGGGGTATGGAAAGCGATAACGGACAAAAGTGGTCGAGATTTTTCCATTCAAGTCGACGTTTTCTTTTTAACGTCGAGATTTTTTAATATCGAGAATTTTATTTTCAGGTCGTGCTTTTCATCTCAAGTCGAGAATTTTTTATTAATGTCGAGATCTTTTATCTCAGGTCGAGATTTTTTTCCACGTCAAGATGTTTCAATTCAAGTCGACGTTTTTCAATTCAAGGCGAGAGTCGAGATTGACATTATCAAGAAGAGAAGATTATGGAATACCTGATTATAGGCTGAAATCAGCGAGCATGAGCTTGAGTAGGTTTTCAGAGATATTTTGCTATCAACTCCCTTACTCAGGCGAATCTTATATACGAGGAGCTCCTAGATCACGTGACATTCACCCTCAGAGTTGGAAAATCAGAGATGCTTTACAACAAATTGACCCTGTTAATCGTGCAGTTAGGCGCATGTATACAATTCAAAGCTGCATCTACGACACGCCTAACCACCTGAGGCACGTGGAATCCAATCGCAAGCTCATCCTCGCTGATCTCAGTATAATCAGGTATTCCATATTCCTGTCTTCTTCTTGATGTCTTAATGTGTTGGCTCTAACACCTTGCTATGGCTGTCCATGACATACCAGTGCTTCGAAGTAAATCAATTTGTTCCGCTGTTAAGTGGTACTTTGATTTCCCTCGTGAACTTCTTCCTAATTGTAAAGGACCTTGAGGGAAAATCGCATTGATTTGACGACAACTAGCCACCGCTCCCTGATGTCGTGAAGTTGTTCCCCGAGGCTTTGCAAGCGATATTCTATCCGCATTTTCACGGCCAAAAACCCCTGGACATTAATAAGGACTACAGAAATGGCGAGCACTATGTGGATAAAGCCTTCTAATCGATCATGTAGATATTCCAGAGTTCTATTGCTTTCGGGAGCTGTGCTTTGATCTACTCGATTTATACAATCTTGTATGGCCAACAGAAAGTTTTGAAGTTCCTTAATGTTGCCTTCAGTGGATTGAATCAAAGCAAATGCGTACAAAACAGCTATAAATGATTACTACTGCTCGCCATGTCATCTTGTTATTTTTATCTTTTGCAGGAAATGCCAACAAATATCCTGGGTAACATCTCGACTCTCGCCTTCAATTGAAAAATGTCGACTTAAATTGAAACATCTCGACGTGGAAAAAAATCTCGACTTGATCCCAGAATAGCTAAACAAATGTTCATTTTCAAGTGAAATTTTCGTATCGTTGGTGTCGTCGTTGCTAAATCTCCATATCAAGGGTTTAGTTGCTGAACAAAATAAAAGCAAAAAAAAAAAGGATCATCATAAAATACCTGTTCCTGTAAAGATAAACAAGTTTCTCTTTTTTTGCTTGGAATACTTTCGTACACCTTCTTCAAGCTTTGCCCAGTTCCCTCCATTGAATGGCTGCCACTGTGGTGCACAGTTTGTTGTGGTGTAGGTTAAACTGTCTGCGCCGGAAGAAAAATCCCCGTCTGGAGTAAGATGCCCTCGAGACATAACCTGGCTGTTAGCGGAGTTATAGTTTGGAAACTTCTGTTGACTGTAATCTGTATGCGTTGCAACCTGAACTGCGAAGCAACAGATTCAAAATGGGCGGAAGACCTATGAGGATTTACATTGGCCACCTCAATTGATGATAGCAACGGCTACGACAAGGACATCACACCATATTTTACTATTTCGAAAAAAATGGGTTGGTTGGGCGATGGGAAACGAAAAGTCGACTAACTATGGCTTAGCCCCCACCCCCCTCTCAAGAAAAATTATGGAAAAAACATTCAAAGAATTTTGCCTGCCTGTCTGAAACGATCACACGATTTTCTGCTGCTTGGGAAGTTCGAAACTGTGCAATATCGGGAGCCTATAGCAAAGAGCCTCTGTCTAAGTTAATTCCTTGGGTCAACCTTTTCCCCGAGTAGAGCTATTTTTAGAAATTCTTCCTATTGTCGTAGCTTCGCGTTCCGCAGATAACGCAAGGCATCCATTGTCATAACTTTCTTTTGATTGGCTATTTGATCGTTATTGCGTACGAGGTCCCTTGAGACTCGTTCTAAAAGTAAATCTACTCGTGAAAAGGCTGGCTCCAGGACTATGGGAGCTTGTGGGGTCATGGTCTTACCCAAAGTTGCGTCTGATATCCAATCCTTGTTTCTCTCATCCGGGTTTGTGAGAATACCCGGTGGGGAGACTGTTTCACCCCCGCTTTGCAAGAAATGTCCCGTAAATTCTGGAATAAGTGTCTCTGTATTGTAACACACAGCAAACAGCGCTTGCTCCTGTCCCTTTGAACCATGGCCGCCGTAACAAAGTTGCTGGCCGGAGCACGTGACTTGACCAGCAAGGACTTCGGGTGGCCAACCATTAAAAAGGCATTTGTTGAAGTCGCTAGAGAAAGACGAGCGAGTACCAACGGGTTCATTCGCCGTCGTTACGGCTCTCGTCTGGTTTTCAACGTCTGATTTGAAAGAAAAAATGTAAGTCATGTTTTTCGAATCTCATTTTCAGAAGACGAAAACGGAGTCCGTGTTAGTACACTAATTTAATCCTTGGGGAATGGAGCAAGCTGATTGGCTACTTTTTATCATAAATAATACCACAAGCACATAATATTTTAATTTTATGATATAAATTATATTATGTAATTTAGTGGAACACCGAGTGCTAGCAAATCAATAAAAACGCCATCCCACCAGTGATGATATCATCTTTATCCTTTCATATGCGATACCATTTTTGACCAATCAGCGCGCAGTATTTTCACGCGCTGTCATGCACTTGTGGCTGCTTCTGATACAAACAAACAACTGACTGAAACGTTAAGTAGTCAAGGTTTTGAGAGAAGAATAAAGAGAGTATTTTATATAACAAAAAGAAAATTTTATGGTCGCTTGGAGATGGTCGCTTGAAATTTCTCCTCTCGGGATGAAAAATATTTTACTCGTTCAACACTCGAAAAGAAATTTGGTTGCAACCCAGTCTCCACCCAATTAATGTATACAGTCTACAATGTTAAGTCAAGCCTATTAATAGAGCGGGCCTAGCTTTTCATTTCATTATGATCGCGCGGATGATACTGAAAGCTTGATAAGGAACAAGGGAAATTAAAATTTTCTTTTAAAATCCAAGCCCAATGTCTGAACTTGAACGGAACGTAAGAAAGAGGTATTTTTGACACAGTATTTTTCGCGCTAGCTACGCCGGGATCCCAGCTCAAAGAGAGGTACACGAGGAAGATGAAGAACACGAGTGGTCGAGAGATCAGGTGTAACCCTAAAGCAGATTTTGCAACGGTCAGACCCATTTAAAGACAAGAGATGTGATGACAACAATTGTGTGGTATTTAGCACTAACAGAAAAGGGACTTGTCGTGCTATCGGGGTAACTTATGAACTGGTTTGTATTAGCTGTGGCAACAAATGCATTGGGGTAACCTCCCGCAGCGCTAACACCCGCGGGAAGTAGAATATAAGGGTTTTGAGCGAGAAGGAGAAGAGCTCTATGCTGTTGAGGCATTCCAGCGAGAAACACGAAGTAGCTCCGTTGTTCACAATGAACGTCACGGGAGTCTTCCACAATGACGCGATGATAAGACAACTAACTGAATTCGTTAGGATCAGCCAGGTCAAGGAGGACGAACTCCAGCTCATTAACATCAAAGCCGAGTGGAATTGTTTTCCAATCTCGAGAACCGTTATCACGCGCATGGAGATCAGACGTTGTAACTTTGTAATTTACGTGAAACCTTACGCGAGATTACATGAGGTAATTATGCATTCAAATTTGCTGAAGACCGAGACTAGGCTTACAACTGAAGAAGTCCGAGATCGGATGAATAAAGTTCTGTAAAATAGCCAGGAGTGTATGTAAAAGTAGGGACAACTGTTAAGACTTGCTCTAAATAAGTTTTTAAAATGGTTTTTAGAAAAAGCTTCTCTCGTTTCAACAAAAGAAATTATACGAAGTCGTGGAAATTTTTGGAAAAAAAAAGCAGGAGAGGAATTTTTCAATAAAGTTTTTGTTTGAGATTTAGTTGGAACATTTGCGAACATTTGCTGGTCCTTCGAGCCGGATTGTGGATTGTGATTGTGATTGGATTTTTTGGAATCTGTGGTTTCACAAAACGTTTTCGGAAGAGATTTTCTTGGATCGACAACTGCTGGATGGTGAACGATAATTATCGCTCAACAACAACAAAAAAAAGAATGAGGTGAGAAATGGCGACAGAAGAGGAAATTTCAATGGGAAATAATGTTGAAAAAGTGGAGGTTTTAAAAGGGAAAAAAAAGGAAATTTAAAGCAGCAATTAAAAGACAATTAAACGATTTGGCTGGACGTATATCGAGTGCACTGTTGCGAGGTCAAGAAACAAAGGAAATCATTAAAGCAATTTTGTAACGTTTAGAGGGGCTTAAAGGGAAAACTTCGGATACGTTCAATGAATTACAAGCGAGTTGAGCAAGAAACTGGAGCTGCACTGCGAATATTGACATCAGCAACATCGAGCGCCACATTGCAGGTAAGTGCAATCCATTCAACCCATTCTCACCCTTCTTATAGTCGTACTGGAAATGATGGTTTAAAAGCTTTGGAAAGAATTCGTATCCAACCTTTAGTGGCAATAAAACTGAATTTCAACATTGGCATGCAACATTTAACAGTTGCGTCGATGCGACTTCGATGTCTGCTCAAGCATTAGAGGCTGTAAAAGGTCTGGGATATTAAGACGCCACTTATGAAGCAGCTAAATCACGATTGGTTAAGAAATATGGGAGAAATAGACGTCAAGTCCAGTGTCACCTAGAGGGATTGCTTATTCGCTCTAACGAAGGACTAACGCTCGAAACGTCAGCTTTCTAAATCTTTCACGGTGGTAATTCAACCTTTATCGACTCGTTTGATAAAAACAAATTTTTGCTTAAGACGAAGCCTACCCGGAATAATAAGGCAAAGGGACTAGAGAAATTCACAGACACGTCGGAAAGGGTAGTGATAACCTTACAGAAAAATGGTCCTCCCGCCGACTTACAAGCGGGACCTTTGTTCTCGATAATTTTAGAAAATCTGCCTGAGAAAGCACTTATACAATGTAACAGATGGCTGAAGGAAAGTCAAGAGGTTGAATCCCTTATCACACTTAAACAATGGTCCTTTATAGTAGACCATCAAATTTAGGGCAATGAACGAGAGTAGTCTGCCCACTGAAAAAAAAACCGCGCACCGGTGGCTCAGTTGGTTGAGCATCGGGCTGTCACGCGGGAGGTCGTAAAATAACCGAGTAGAAAGTGCTGCCTTTATAATTACATCAGCAAATGGTTAGACTTTCAAGTCTTCTCGGATAAGGACTAAAAACCGTAAGTCCCGTCTCACAACACCTTCCATGTTTAAAATTTCACGCAAAAACGCAAAAACAGCCACAAGTCAAAAAGGAACTTTGCCGACTTCTAGACTATGTGAAATGTAAACTCTAACACAGTTTTAAGCCTGGAAATTCCAATTGGAAACCATGCATAAGAGCGAAAGAATAATCGTTTGCGATCAATCGGGGGTGAAAAGAGAAGAAAAATCCTGTGTAAGGCGTGTGGGGAGAATCATGCCACCCGGTACTGTCATATGTATTCAGGAAAAATGGGCCATAGCAAAGAGATTAGGGAAAAAAGAAATGGGAGCTCGGCAGCCATTTAAGACCAAGAGATTAGTCTGCCCACAGAGGGGCATGGAAACACTCACTCCACATCGCTTAAGGGCCACTGACCAGAAATATCGAGAATCCGACGACAGAGTCAAAATTTCATATTACGAAAAGACCCGGTCGCCCTTGTGGGCGATGCAAGTCAGATTTACTATCAGAAAGCATTGCTTCCTGAAGATAGACCACTGCACAGATTCACATGGCGGGATTTCGACACAAGCAGAGAGCCCGAGAAGTATGAGCTCCTAAGGTTATGTCTTCGGTGGCTGCTACGGTCCATTCTGAGCGCAATATGAATGGCTGAGACATGCAGACGACCACAAGGGTCACTAAACCCTTGCGGGTGACATTGTGAACAACAACTGTTATATGGATGACCTTATGCCGTTATCGCTCAAAACAGTTGAAGAGGCAAAAGAGGCCCGGCGAACAGCGCTCAGACCTTGAAGACAAAACAGGATTTCACACGCTAAAGTTGATATTCCAGAAACTGATCAAGCGACAAAGAAAGATTTGAAGAAGAAACTTGAGAGAGGAACTTGCCCAATTTGACCAGTTTCGTATTTCTCGGTGTATCAGGGTAGACATAGATGTGCGAGATGTTACCATCCATACATTATGTGATGCCTCAGAAAAAGCGTATGTCGCAGCAACGTACACAGGACATGAATATGAAGACGATTCTGTTAGCAGTCAGTTGGTTGCAGCCAAAACAAGATAAGCGCCGCTAAAAGCATGCCACGATTAGAACTCATGGGAGCATTATTTATGGATCTCAGACTGGCAAGAAAGATAAGTTCAGCTCTTCTGGTTCCCACAAACAAGGCCATATTTTGGGTAGACAGTGCCAACGTTGGGTTCTGGATCCAAGAACTGAGTCGGAACCACAAACCTTTCGTCGCTCACTGCCGCTCATGACGGTTCTAGTCTAGAACATTGGACACATGTGCCTAACAAAGTTAACCTGCAGATCAAGGCACGCGAGGAAGTTTAGTCCAAGAACTGGTAAAGAATGATTGTTTGTGGAAAGGACAACCCCCTTTCACAGAGAGGAGAAAACGAATGGACTGATAGAAACTTCGGGAAGGCTGTAAATTGCTTACATAGAGATCAAGTGCGACAAACGCGAACAAAGGTTATAGAATACGAGTTGTGAAAGCAGAGCTTACTGCTCGGAAGCACATACTCAGAATTTGGAAAAAAAAGACCAGATCTAACAAAGAATTCAAAGTGGTACGAGGTCAAACCAAAAAAAAGGTTAGAAATTACAGTCTTGGCTTGGATGCTGCGATTCGTTTCGAACGCAAAAAAGGGCCAGTGTGAACCACAAGGAAGAGAACTTTTGCCTGAGGAGTCACGAGCAGCAGAAGAGCAAACAATCAAGATGGCGCAGTTAGAGTGTTTTCCTGACGATATCAAAGTACGCCTAAGCAACAAACCTATTCCCAAAAGGAGTCCACTTTTACCATGGATTGTACGGCTATCACCAAAAGAAAACACCTGTTCCCGTCCGTTCACCGAAGTTAAGCCCTATTGGACGGGCTTGATATCTGGATGGGTGACCATCCAGTAGAGATTTGCGAGGCAAATAAGTTCTTTTCAAAGGTGAAGTTCACCTTCCCATGATGACGGAGAAAAATAGTATGGATGGGCTATTGAAAGAAGCCCAACACTCAAAATCTGCATCAGCGAAGCCAGGTAAGACAAATTATGATTTCATCTGAGCGGGAAAGCTCACTTCTTCCTTCCGGGGACGTTCAACCTTGCACCACCACAAAAGCAACGGTTACTGGCGCAGCCAGACCTCCAAGTGCCACACGTACAGGACAAACCGAAACGACCGTCGAGTTGGACTTTGCTAAACTTAACCATAAGGTAGACCAGCTAACGAGTCTGCTTTCTAATGTCACGCCTGTCGTGCAGAAATTAAAAGCTGCATATGATGCAGCACAAGAAGCAGAGGATGATTTGTTGAACTCCTCCGAGGGTGAGGGCAAGGAAGAGGCCGCCGACGACAAACCAACGGAACCCCTCGCCAAAAAGGGAAAGAGCAACGACTTAAAGCGTCCTCTTGCGCTCAACTCGCAGAGCTTGTTAGAGGTGACCGAGGACGAACAGACCGAGCCTCCTCTACACGAGAAAGTCTTATCACTTGTTGACAGTCTTTTGGCATCGGGTCTCAATGAGCCAGCCTTACTCAAACGGAAAGACAACATTAGGAGGCCAGAAAATTGTAAGCTTCTCCGAGTGACAAAGGTCAACCCGGAGATATTGCCGGGGATATTGCTCAAAAAACAACCCGAAGCATGGATGCCAGGTTACAAAAAGAGCAAGAATCACTTGTCAAGGGCACCATTCCCATTGCCAGACTTATGGGAACTACGGGAGATGCCCTTGAAAAGGAAGGAGCAATGTCTTCTCCGGATGAACTTTGGAAAGGCTTATCTAACTCGGTGCTTCTGATAGCCTCTGCCAAACATGACCTGAACATGTGCTGGCGAGATCTATTTAAGGGAGATCTTGATGACACTTACAAAGCCATATGTACCACTAAACAGCCTGTGGGGCTTGAAATGTCTTGAAATGATAGCCTCTGCCAAACATGACCTGAACATGTGCTGGCGAGATCTATTTAAGGGAGATCTTGATGACACTTATACAAAGCCATATGTACCACTAAACAGCCTGTGGGGCTTGAAATGTCTGGCGATGACCTTATGGAACGACTGAAGACAGTCAAAGAAAGCAACAAGGCCGCTAAGCAACTCACTGGTCACAAGCGGAAACGCAATGAGGAGTATCCTTGGTCCTCCTATTCAGCCAGGGGCTCTTTTTTATTCCATCGCCGTGGAAATCACCACCAGGGATACCCGCCCAGAAGAAACAACTACCAGTTGAATCACAAAGATAACCGTAGAGTGAACACCTCCAAGGGGAAGACATCTGTGACACAGAAGTGACCCCTGAAGCTTTAAGTCTCCTCTTTTATCTGTTAAGGGTGACAAGACTTGTCCTCCCGTTTTAGCCGGGAGAATTCAACATTTTCTTGGAACATGGAAACAATTAACACATGACCCCGACATCTTGAATGCTGTAAGGGGATGCAAAATAGATTTTCTCCTTACCCCAATACAGTTTACCATCCCAAGGACAATTAGCTTTTCAGTTCAGGAAAGTGCCAATCATGATGTCAATGCACAAATATCCAAATTTCTAGAAAAAGGGATCATAGTTCATAGCTCCCATTAGGAAGGAGAGTTCATCTCTTCAATATTTTCCTGAGGCCTAAAAAAGACGGCTTTTTCAGTATGATCCTTAGCCTTTAGGATCTTAACACCTTTGTTTGTTTTCATCACTTCAAAATGGATTCCATTCATTCTTGTTCTTAAAGCTAACAAATCGGATTTTGACCAAACTTTAAAGAGTAACTTTACAGCCAATAATTATTGTATATTCAAATCATTTCGATTTTGGAAATTTGGTAAAGAAGTTTTGTTACACACACATTTCTATTTACAGACATATTTTATGTTAATGGCAGGTCTTGGCAGATTTTCCAGGTAACAAAGCAATAATAATAATAATAATAATAATAATCATATGAGGTATTAATATAGAGCCTTATTCCATGAATTTTTGGTTTGCACCCGACGTCACGGCGGCCATGTTGGTGTACAGAACAACAGCGAAAAACGTCTTTTGGGAATTTGATTGTGTTATAAGGCAATACTTGAGCGACATTTTGCTATTGGTTTGTGCCCCAACATGTCCCGCCTCATCGTGTGAGTACAATCCAAGAAAACAAGGACCCAAAGCTCTTTACAAGAGTTAATGGGGAAATTCGTTATGGTGCAAGTGGCCGCCGTTATAATTCTTATTTGAAGATAAAGTATGATTCAACAGGTGCCCTAAGCACAGAAAGAGTAACAAGCCACCACACCGGCTAATTCATGCACTCCTCTTTACGAACAGTGTGTGGGATCTTTAACGTCCCACCCAAATGCTGTGAGACAGGACCTACGATTTAATATCCCTATTCGAGAAGACAAGAAAGTCTAGTAACTATTTGCAGATGTCATTACAAAGGCAGCCCTTTCTCCTCAGTTATTTAAAGACCCTGAGCGTTGGTCCGGCCGGGTATTTGAACCTGCGACCTTCCGCACAGTAGTACGCTGCTCTATCAACTGAGCCAACCAGTCGGCGTTCCATATTAGAGAGGTTCATAGTCTAAATAAAAAGCTTTGATGGATAGATGAAGAGTGCAAAATAGGGGAGGAGTATCAGAAAAGGATGAGGGAATGAAATGCAACTGTGGTTGACCTTTTGGGGAAAGCACCAAAGGCCACACATTTACGCACTGTGTACCTATTTTTTTTTTTTTTTTAAGAGAAAAAGAAAAAAAAACCTGTGTGAGTGAACGACCTTTTCCGATGTTGCTGAAGTCATTCATTTACCTGACTCACTGCTCGTTCCGTTCAGGATAATACCCCCTGTAGCAATCAAACTGACAAAACATAAACTCCCCACACACAATTGCTTGGCCCTCATGACCTCTGGAATACAACAAAAAAGAAAAGAAAAAATTCGCATAAGCATAAGGAAGCCTGTTTCTCAGAGCAGAGAAGACGCAGTCAATTAAATAGCCCGACGAAAAAAACATTCGACGAAAAGCGCGGGAAACATATAACACAATTGTACTGTTCACTGACAGCCATTTTTAAAACTAAATTTAATAAATAGGCACTCAAAGGAGTGCGCATGGTTTCAGCTATCACGTAACAAGTTATTTCTCCTATTTACTAATGGTCTTTAGGTGTTAATGCATGGTGTTAGAGGCAACGGGAGAACAATGGGACCACCTTGTCATGTCCCATAACCAATCAGAACAGAGGGATTCACTTAATCGATATTTTAGCCCTTCGGGGACGGGGAGCTCAAGACGAGTGATTCCTAAATAATGGCATTAACATAATGAGGCCTAAAGGTATTTTGTTATTAGAATCATACGAAAAAACTAGACAAAAAGGGTACATAAAAGCTACAAAACTTTATTACTTGAGAAACCATCAGAAACTTTTGCGCCTCCGAATTATCACAAAATCTGAACAGCTAAAAATGTCATTAAAACTGTAAGACTTCGACAAGCTGACCTTGTCTGTCAAAAAATTAATAGAAACTGTAACAAACTAATTAATGGTTACACATCCTGTTTTATAAAGCTGGTTTGTTTGTAACCGGGGCGGACCCTGTCATCTATTAAACCGTTTGCTATTAATTAACCGCAAAGGGATATTCATTCAAGCGAAAAAGCACTGTCAATATTGCGAACAGGAATACAATAACACCAACGGAGTTTCAAGAGCGCGATGAAACGTTCATGAAAGAATTTAGCATAGAATTTAACAATCATGAATTCAATATGTTTGTGCAGGTTCATTAGCGTTTTCGAGCTTTCATTTGTTTATTTATTAACGTTACAACTTTTACACCAACTGATGTAAAGTTGAGGGCGTGATCTACAGGACACGAAGTCCCACATAAAGACCAGCCTCGAAGGTCAGACCACTGACAACATCGAGAACTCCGTGCCCTACCTTACGAATAGTGTGTGGGTTCTTTAACGTCCCACAGTTATTTTTACGACAAGGGTTGTAAGACGGGACCTCCGGCTTACAGTTCCTTATCCGAAAAGACTTGAAAGTTTAACCATTTGCAGATGTAATTACAAAGGTAACAAGTTCTTCTCAGTTATTTAAAGACCCTGAGTGTTAGTCCGGCCGGAGTAGAACTCACGACCTCCCGCGTGACAGCCCGATGCCCAACCAACTGAGCCACCGGTCGCGGTCATTAACGTCTTTGTGCAATCAGTAAACAAATTCACACATTCAATAACGCTTTTTGCACATTTATCAGCGCACTACATTGTGACACTACTTTTCCACTTGGAATTACATGATTTAAACTTTCTTTACATTTATTTTGCCTCCACTACTCAACCGGTACACGCAGCACAAGAACGTTCATATATGGGCGCGTGGGCCTGCCAAGCCACCGTGCCGTTAATTTAACATATATGCAGATATATCATATGTACAAATATCAAGTATAATATACAAACGAAAGAACAAAAGTACCAAGGTCGGACAAGAAAAACCCCAAAAAACAAGCAGGTGTTAAAAACACGGGGAACGTGAACCCCCTACCCAGGCAGTGGTGCAACCCTTGAGGTTTTAGGGCATGCTAGTGCCTAAACTATAAGCATCAATACACGCACAAATAAAAAAGAATAGCAACCTAACAAGGCTGACCGTAGAATGTATCACCTTCATAACGACCGTGAATTACAAACTCAAATCCCGTAACTCACTGCGCCCTAACAGCCTCCTCAGACCTCTG
>BLAZ01000992.1:1861162-1863662 GCA_014633955.1 Acropora tenuis
AGCACGAAACGATGACGTGTAAGTTACGCAATATCCAAAAGTATATCAGCCGTTACGTTGTTCATTATGTACTATTCCCTTCTTGTTTTCAAAATAGCTAATAATTTTGACTTTGAGGTCCACAGTTTCAAATACATTAGCTGTGAGGTTTGAAAGTTACTCGTTATATGGAAAGTCGACAGATGTAGGACTTATTAGATGCGTGGGCCTGTTCGAGAGTAATTCTTTCATTTGGTGAATTAGCAGACCACTCTTACTGCTTCTTCTTGTAAGGTTTGTATCTTGTATGTTTTAATGGGTGATAACTGGTGGATGTAACTTTCAATAGCTGCTCCTCACACACAACAACAAGAAAGAGGTAGTTATTCATATAAGTTATCTGTGATAACATATGATATGTTGATGAGGTTAAGAAGGTAAGAATTCAACAAACATTAAGTGCAAGATTTGTTTATTTTACCTTCACTTGAGGAATGTTTGTCTTCATTTTTGCTGTGAAAAGAAAATAAAATGGTTAGAAAGACGAAAGTATGCACCAAACTTATTTCAATGATGACTGTATTAATCAAGAAACATACAATTTTATTGGTTAAAGGAGTTATACTTGCTCTATACGATGATGATTGTTTACTCATTATGAACAAGTGAGCTGTGATATAAAACAAATTTCAGAAGCAGCTGTTGTCAGCTATTATACTTTCAAGCTTTTGTTTGTTTTCTACATGAGACTTGATGTAGTCAGCTAATTTAAAACCATTTCAGCTAGTTGATATTCAGGAAAGTTCAACTAGAATTAATCAAAGCATTAATTAATTAATTCTAGAATGAATTAACTAAGGCATAAATAGCCAAGTGGTCTGAGAAAAATGTTTCCAAAACATCAGCCTTTAACACTTTTCATACAAATTGGTGTGGATGACTGATCAATACATGTTTTACTGTCTGTTGTAAAGTGTGTTACTATGTGTCTGTAATCACAGTCTCTCACAAACAGATTATAGAGGGGTAACCTCCATAATTCATGCTAGATTAGTAGCATCATTTGCACCCTCACTCTGCTCGGGCACAAATGATGCTACTCAGGCTACAAATAAACTATATGCCCAACAAAAGTCATTTGATTATCATTATTATCAATACACAAGGCCAAATTATTGTTTAAGTGCGAGTTTTGACTAGAAAAAAGCTGACCTTCCATTTTGAAATAAAATCTCCAACTTTACAGAACTACAAAGTGAGCAAGTACAAATTCGTGACATCTTTGGCATTGAAATGGTGTCCTCAGGGATACTTAGGTTCTCGCCAAGTAAAGTTGTTTGACATCTCTGCTGCCAATCAGAATCAGGGCAGCAAATGTATTTGCATTTCTCATTTGGCCTGCAAGAAGGCGCATTTTACAGAGGGCAGTTTGTCATTTAGCTGTGCGTACTGATAATAATTGACATTAAAATCTTCAACAACTACATTAAATGGCCTTGACAGTTACATCAATACCGTACATCTCTTAGAGCTCTACATCATTGAGTTATGGGTACTTTAAGAGAACATTATATTGCTATGAGTGTTATCTCAGGGATCATGATTAGTCTTATGACTGTCATTTCTACTCCATTTCTATTACAACAGAATGGACAGCCAGGGTAGTAAGCGATGTGATTATATACCGCAGTGCCACCATAAGGGCGACTGTTATTACTAGAAGTGCCATCATTTCTAAATAAATTGTGCTATTCAGTTTCATAAATAGTGTTGCTATCATTTTGGCTGAAATGTGTTTCTGAAAAAATGCTAATGTCAGTATTTAAAAAGTTCAAGTCTGCAGACGTCATCAATATGTTTGTGCAAAGAACTTGCATTTCAGAAACAATTTTATAGCTATTTTATTAGCATTGCAGAGAGATGAGATGCATAATGCTGCTTTGAATTCTGTGCAAAGATATTTCATGTGTTCTATTACTTCACAGTTAACAGTTATTTTGTCCAACATAAGTTGGTGATGTACAGACTGTCAACAGCATTATTACTCTACTGATCCCTACATAATGCATATGAGGAGATGGTGTTCTTTTACTTTGAAAGTTAACTACAATTTTGGTCTCTGTCAACTCTTTTGGCTGCCAAAGGTCTTTGTTGGAAATTGTTCTCTAGAACTTGAACTTGAATTTTGATGTTTACTTGCTGTAAATAACACTGTGATAGGTTTGATGGGTGTCCAAGTAAGCTCAATGCCTGGGCTATACAAAATTATTATTATTGTCTGTTCTCCTGGCTGGTCTTCTGAAAGTAAAAGACATTTACATAAAAAATTGCACCGCCTATTCTTTACAGGGAAAAGACTGCTTACTCATACCCATATTCAATGCTAGATATAGGAAGGACTTGCTTGCGCATAGAGGCTCTATCTTATGGAACACTGTTAGTTTCAATGAACATAGAATTTCACAGCTAAAGAAGAGGGAACTGAAAGAACGCTTAATAACAAAATATTACAGTGAAGATT
>BLAZ01000992.1:1893420-1895920 GCA_014633955.1 Acropora tenuis
GGAATCGAGATGAAAGACTTTCCAAGGCAATTGGTCACCAATGAGAAAGCGCATTCGAGAAATACATTCATCTTCCCATCAATAAATGGGTAAAACTACTTTAAAATCTTCTTTCATCACGTGGTATTCATTCATCGTGACGAAACTAAAAATAGTGGCTCGTACTGCGCATGCTCATCGGGTAACGCAGCCTTGCCTTCGCCAATCAGAGAAGACGGTTATATGAAAATGTACAAATCAAAATACACAACGAAATCCTTTGCGCTATGCGCGCTTAAAATGCTCTATCATATATTTTTTTTTTTCACAGAAAGTGGCACAAGACTTTACACCAAGCACCATGGTATCACCATTATAAACAATTTACTGGTAGCACTCAATCGTATCACACATTAGACCTTTTCCGCTTGTCGATTTTGTTTTCCCAATACAGATCATATGAGGATAACCTGGGAGCATTTTCATGCTCGTACGCAGTCTTTTCAATGAACACGACCAAGGTCCAAACCATCGTCACATGATCTGTATTGGGAAACCAAAATTGAGAAGCGAAAGGCGATTAGATCTACTTTTCAACCAAAGAGCTGCTCGCAAATCTAAAATGACAGGGCAAATTCCCACAGATCAAGGCTCTCAGAAAACTCCCCTATTATCAATCAAAAGTAATGCATTTGACAATTTTTCCCTAAGAAATCATTGCACCATGAAGTGCACGAGGCTTCCTTTAGTTTTTAATAGCCGAGAAAACGCTCACGTCCTTGAATACAACACAAGGAAAGTGGGCAAGATATTTCCTCCCCCTTTTTCTAGCACAAAAAGTCACGGACCTCTGCTGCCACTTGGCAAGGAAGAGTGGACAAGTTCAACTCTCTGTAGCTGTTTTTCAGGTCTAACCCTGAATCTTACGTATCTAATATTACAACAAAACAATAACAAAGCACAAACACTGCGACAGGTAGATACATAATCATAAAGAGTGTATTCTGGTCCCCGAAATTCGTTACCAAATTAACCCTTATCTGCAGAGTACCACCCTGAAAGAATATCTTGCTGAAAATCTCAACAAGCCCTTCCGCCTGGAGACATAGTGGACAATGCTAAATGTATAATAATAACAACTGTTATTGTTTCTTGTGATTTCACAACTGAGCTAGGTCACGGGCAATTCCAGCAGTAAAATCCTGCATTCCAATTTGGTACAGTTCTGTGATTCTTTTGTCGTGGTTGGATAGGAGGAATATTAATTTTGTTAACTGTATATCAGTGAAATGTAGTTAAATATCAAGCCCTCTGGCCATATTGGCTTTAAGAGGCTTGTGTCTGACTCTGGTTTCTACATTTCAAAGCACAGACATTTGCATGAGAAACATGGCACCAGTTGTCTGAGGGACGGAAAGTGCAACTAATTGAAAAATTAATGATTTAAGTGGCCATCAAAACTAGAAACCTCTTCAGTTGTGGAGATCGAACTTAACATCCTCTTGAGTCCATAAGTTCATTGAAATTTCAAAACTAACCACCATGCAATTGCATGACATAGCTCAACTGTAAACTTTAAATTTATCCCCTTCTGATTTCTAACAGACAGCATCAAGATAACCTACCCAATGAAGAAGACATTGTTGTAGACCTTCTAGTATTTTTGTCCACATGATTTTTTAACTAGTGCAGTGAAAAAAGTTGACGTTAAATTAATCTGCAAGAGTACGCGAAGCGAGGATTTTATTTCTTTCCAACATAAGTAGCAGGGAACAAACCCTCATTTCCACTATCCAAATTTTTGCCTTTCCACCAATTTTGATCTTCCTTGTCCAGAACTAGTATCCTGTCGCCTCGCTTGAAGTACAGCTCTCCATCTTCCTCTGGTTGGAATTCATAGATTGCAACCATAACGTTTTCCTGGGAAAATAGGAAGGTAAATAAATGCAAGCAGTCATTTCAATAAGGATTATGAACTAACCCCTCACCCCTCACACTTCATAATTCAAGAGTGCCAAAGAGACAGTTTTCTCTTAGCTCTACTCCTCAAGACAACTACTGTTAGCAGGAGCAAAATCCAAAAGAATTTTTCCACCGCCACTTAAGAATAACACGCATCTAATTATTAAACCACGATTGCATCCGTAGAGAACTCAGTGTATTCCGTACATACTGCTACAACTTCCAGGGTTGTCATAAAGATTTTTTGTTGCCTAACAGAAGGGGAATTTTTATGGTAGATAGCAAACAGGCCTTGATTATTACCGTGGCAAAACAGAAAATGCTAGTTGCAATTATTGTTAACTAAGGTATCAAAAAAAGATGTAATTCCTTTAAAAGTTCAGCAAAGCAGAATCGTTTGCCGATCAATTTATGATCAAGAAAAAATTGCTATAAGGCTTCTAACACTTAACCAGAGCTCTATTTTGCAAAATGAAAATAATAAGAGTGCTTGAATTTGCTAAAGCTGATCATCACAACTTTGCAGCTAACATGAAACCAAAAAGTCACTGTTGCAACT
>BLAZ01000992.1:1900920-1903420 GCA_014633955.1 Acropora tenuis
ATTGTTTACAATATTACAAAACTTTACATATTTTGTGGCCCTGATTTTATATAATTAAGATGCTTTTTGGATACTTCTTTTGATTAATATTATTTTTAATAGGGCTCAACCCACATACTCATAACGATCCTAACTTCACATACCACAATTTCTAATTAATGTTCTTACATCTGGGTAGTGAATCAATATACTTGCAATTTGCAAGTATAATCTGGTCACAAATACAGGTTAACAGTTTTTCCCATTTTGTAAATGTTTAATCATCACATTTTGTTGTTGCTATTTGCCTCCCAAAATCATAAATTAAACTAACTTTTGCTTTGTTAGTTGTGGAACTAAGTTTTCAATTCCCTTCAGAATGATTATTAAGTGCATTGTTAGAGTGGTTTTCAAATGACTGTTGAAAAACCAAAACCAAAGCAATTACTCCAACCAACCCCGACAGGGGCAAACTTGCTCAAAGCGTGGGACATGTACATGGTTTTGGTTTTGCTTCTCATTGGCTGAAAAACTGGCGCAAGTCTTTTAAGCCAATCATTGAGCGTAGCAATCCCAATCACATAATTACTTTCAACAGTCATTTGAAAACTGCTCTAATAGAGTCAATTTACTTGTGGGTCTCTATCTCTCGTCATGTGACTGTGTGACTGCATTTAATAAACATTTGTGTCTGCTGACTTTATGTCAGGATAATGTACATGTCCTCATAATGATTAGTTTTCCTAGCATATATCTGAAGCTATGCAAACAACATTACTGTTGCACATTCAGATCTGGTCTGAGTTCCTTAAAATAGAGCTATCGTATAAAAAAGCCACCAGTGACAATTCCTTCAACTGAAGTGGTTATCTTTTCTTTAGGCAGGAGGGTAGAAGGACAAAACTGAACTCGGACACAAGCACTTCCCATCTCAGATAGAATGGCTTTAATGAAAAGAGAAAGCCAAAGTACTAAAGGAAATCTTTGAGCCAGCTAGGTTGCAATTAACTGAAAATCAGCCCATAAGCAACAATTAATGCAGACGTTTGATTCAAAATTGACAACCTCTGTGCAAGTTTGACTCCCACAACACAACGAACCCCAAAGCAAATCCCAGATGATTCTCCATCCTGATAGTAATTACTATTAATCATCTCCAACAGGACCCCACACTAGATCAAAATTCATAACGAAAAAGGTCTTTAATTAATCATTATTAATAAGTAATAATTCATAATTAACAACTCAACAGCTACGACAGACATACAGTAGCAGAAATACATAACAGGTCAACGCATAATACTACAATATCATAATACCATTTTAGAATAACAATTACCACAAGCATTCAGCAATCATATTTTGCAATATGTTGGTGAGATAAAAAATAATTACAGTACAGTTTCATGTGAACGATACCAATCAAGTTTAAAAGAGAAAACACAAATTTGACAATCAGCAGATCACAAAAATGACATCAATTTTTGTCCTCATCCTTAAAAGAGGATCATGCAGCTTAATAAGGAAAACAATACCAGCAATAGACACTGAAATCTGTGGTTACACTTAAATAAAAATGCATCAAGCAGAAAAGGTGAGTCTTTGTAACAAAGAACAGACTGTTATATTCATGCTAGAAAGCTGAAAGAATTACTGGTGCTCAAGACTGCTTTCCTTCCCTAATCATAGACCAAAGTAACTTCACATACATTTTTATGACGGTTTAAGTTAAATTTGACTTCTTTAGAGGCGCTGTATATACACTGTACAATATACGACAATCTAGATATTGAAATATTTCTCAAGGAATTAATACCCTTGATAAAAATCATCATAATTATACTGTCAGAGTCTCTTCAAAGCTCTTTTCTTCTCCTTTTTCTTCTTATCAAGCACTTTGTCATTTGCTCTTTTAATTCCCTGAGTTGCTTCAACAGCATCCCCTTTATCCATATTTTCTACTTTGCTAGTGCTTTTGTGCTTTGCATGGATGTCTGTAAACAACTGTGCTCTTTTGGAATAATCTTCATATTTCTCCAGCAACAGCTTTCCTGCCTCTTCATTTAATGCTGATTCGGGATTTGGAACTATCAGAAGACATTTTACAGTCTGGAAAATGAACAATCAAAAGTTCTAAACAAGCCAATAATTTCTTAAGCTGCATTCAATCCACTCCAAACTTCAGTTAACCCAAACAAAAAAGTTGTCATCAAACAAGTTTACAAGGCCCAAAATTAATGATGTTGGTACCACCAGAGAAAGAGTGCAAAGGTGGGGTTTCTAACACTAGCCTTTTGTCTTTTTACTGTGGAAATTTTACACTTAAAAACTTGTGTAATAACAAATGTCCATCTTTCACTTCTCCATCAATGCAGCACCATAATTTCTTAACAAGCTAAACCTTTCATGTGTCAAACAATATGATGTCAAAAATATTACCTCCAAACTCAAAGACTGTACAGTTGCACGCTTAGTTTCCTGGCCTTTGAATGAAAGTGAAAAGCAGTGAGGTTTCTATCAA
>BLAZ01000992.1:1918420-1920621 GCA_014633955.1 Acropora tenuis
AGCAATGTTCGTAAGTTGTGTATATTTGATTTGTGAACGGCTAGACCCACTGGAGACATCCGTGAGAACGATTTCAGTCCATATCCAGAAATTGTGCGACATCTGGCTTCATATTTCTTGCGTATCCTCACCTTCTTTAAGATCTTTCCCTGGTGTTTGACCACAACTCTCACCCCACATCCCTCCTGCATCAGATCAATGACTTTTTCCGGATCAAATGCAGCTTTGGCTACCATCTCCAGTCCCGTGCGTATGACACTGCTGACCTTCCCTGGAGGCGTGGCCTCGGGCAGCTGTGAAACCTTGTCAGGGTCCAACAGGGGACCAAAACAGCAACTCTTGTTGAAGAAAATCTGGTTCTTGTTGTGATAGAAGCGTTCAGCACCTATGCAAAGACAGACCAAGCTTTAAATTACCACAAGATGCACACTGATTTAATAATCATAAACCAGAAAATATAACAAATGTGTTCTAAAAGGGAAGGGGAAATATATTTACAACGTGGCCAGCAAAGTTTCGCAAGTCAAGCCAAGCATTTTGCCTACGTCATCATCTAATCTAGACGCACGCTGATGATGCAATGAAGGACTACTCCCTAACCTGTATCCTCATCACTGGTATCGCTTTCTTCACCCGCTGACTTGTCATCTTTATCAATTTTGCTGCAATAAGAAACAGTGTCAATTGCAGCAAAAAGACCTTTGCCAAGCGTGCCTTGCGAATAAAAGACAATCTCCGCGTTTTCCTCAGTCTCTCTTTCAAAGCGAGTCTAAGTGCGAAAATTTTAAATTTTTCTTATGGTACTTAGTTCTAATTTCAATATGAATGAACACTGATATTCATAACGAAGACTTTGCACGGAGACTCGCCTCGAAATAAAGGCTGAGGTGAACTCGAAAATGGCCAACTTATCCAGACTTGTCCTATCCTGAAGCCCTCAAGGCCGTAGATTTAGATTCACTACAAGAGAGGGGGCAGGCTGTGAGTGAAGCTCTATTTGGCCAAATTCCAAAGGATAAAAGCCACAAGCTCCGCCCCTTGTTGCCGCCAATGGATTTAACAAAACTTTTACTTGTAATTAGCAATATTTTTTTTGCACAAGCGGGTTTTTTATATGAGTCACTGGCTGCATCATATGCAAATAATTTTGTCCTAACAACCTACTTTGAATTAGTAGCGTTCTTAGCAAAATTGCGTTGTAAAGTACTTCGTGATTCAACCAGCCTTTAGCAGCGATGATCATACTAAATAAAGTACCTATCATCTATCCGAATCTATGCATTCTAAAAATGACATCACCAACCTTATTGTAGAAACCTTTCTTGGCAACAAACCTACAGAGAAAAAGAGATTAGCTTGAACTCAAAAGGAAGCATGGTGGTTACCATGTCGACGACAGTGGTAAGGGTTATGTAAGACTCCTCCACCACCGAAAAATGTAATTTCTGATGGTTGAGCGACCTGAGGGCGAAGAAGTCAGAAATTAATATTCTGATAGCATCATGGGGAGGTTCGGGTTCGGCCATGTGATCTCGCAGGCTATTTTAGCTTTTCCTGGGCGATTTTTGCCATTCTACGTCAGTCAATCTTACTGATTCCTTCGGTTTTCTTTCTATTATATTATGTTATGTCTGTCTTGGATACCTCTTCTACGAGGTTTCGCGCCAATGCTTCAGATGCGGAATACGTTTCCAATCTTTTTGGCCACAACTAAGGAGTGGTTTTTCCTTGCTGTGGTACATTATTCAAACTTTACTACTACTCCACTGCATGTATTCATCAACTGGCTGACTGCTCACTGCTTAATAAACAATTTGACTTGGAATGCTCGTATTACTGAAGGTATTTTCAATGATAAATTAGAGAAATTATTCATTCTTAATCATTTGGAGCAACCTTATCACCATTTGTGAAGTTTCCAGTCCAAGTAAGCCATGATCATCGCAGTTATGAACGCAATTTAAGCAATTGCGAACAGAAGCCTGAAAAAGTCAGGACTTCAACGGGGTTTGAACCCGTGACCTCGCGATACCGGTGCGACGCTCTAACCAACTGAGCTATGAAGCCACTGACGTTGGGAGCTGGTCATTTGTGAGTTCTAATGAGCCCGTGAAGAATGGATGTGAAGTGATATATGAAATGTTTCATATATTGAACTGCGGATTTGAAATCAAGTAAGCCATGATCATCGCAGTTTTGAA
>BLAZ01000992.1:1931144-1933644 GCA_014633955.1 Acropora tenuis
TAACACTAGGATTTCATAATGTAGTGTGATGTTACAATAATTTCCTCTAAGAAACAAGTATTTTGTGAAAATTTGCCTGTATTTATTTCCCAAAATGACAAGTGTTTTTGCTAAATTCTTATTGAGAATGGATGAGATGAATTATGAGAAAAGGTGACTAGATTAAAACTGTTGGCTTGCAGTACTTCTGCACTGAACAAGCTGTTATCATGTTAAGCTAGAACAAAATATTTAAGAAAATTGTCAAGCACATGTTTCATTCCAAGACATGCATTTCATACGACCCCCCCCCCCCAACCCATCTCTACCGCCTAAACAATGTTGAATAATTATTGCAACCTCCCCACAGACAAACATTGCCCATCATGGGGTGGGGTAGGAAGGGAATAAGGTGGGGAGAGGGTTAATCCCTTCACATTTTGTCTTGTTGTGAGCTAGATACTTGGTGAAGGGTGAAATTCTCAATTCCTTAAGTGCAAGATTTGTAGCATTTAGATTAAATAACTGGCCAGCAGCAATTTTTACCTACCTTGGCCTTCCTTGCACTCCGCGCACAGCCCTTCGAACAGAACTTCTTCACAGGAGAACAAAAACGACGGCGTTTCACGGGACCTCCACAGAATTCACAGCACCCTAATGCTTGGGGATCACATATTTTCCCAAATTTTGCCGGCTTATCTTCCTCATCCATCCTTTGTTCCTCTGTAGTCTCAACTTGCTCAATGGAAGGATTCAATGAACTTGCAACAGAGGTGACTGGTTGAATCTCAGCATTTTCCAGTGAGTTAACAGTTTCTGCTACCTCTTCTATCACCACATCTGCTGCAACAGGATCATTAACGATTAATGCTCCTGTTTCTGGAGCTGTTCCTTGATTCTCTTCTGGGTGCTTGTCCTACAACATTTGGAATTAAAAATTTGTCAAACTACTCTGAAGTTTCGGAACTTTAAACAAAACTACTGTTTTCTACACCGCTATAAATACTGCATATCCCAATGGAAGAAACCTCTGGGATGAAAGACCAAAATTAAATACAGGCAGTCTATAACTGCATGTAGCTTACTGCACCCGTTACTATTTAGAATATCATATTTAACCATGCTCCGGTGAAGTTTCAAAGGTCAGGGAACATTGGATTGAAATCTGCAGAGTTCGTTGAGGGCACGGATTGTACTGTTACCCTCACTCACTCATTCAGAAGGACAGCATAGTAGTTTATGCCTAAGAGGCAGTAAGCTAAAAGAATACTAAAGGCTACTAGAAAAATGTGGTACACAGCAAGTTCCTTTTTATAAAAACAAAATACATGCATCCCTGCTCCTAAACGGAAAAAAGGAAACAACAGAAAAAAAAGCATCCTATTCATTATACTATTTAAATACTGGAGAACAAGAAGCAAGCTTAAAAAAGGTGAAGACGTTGAGCAAAATGTTGGCAAATTAGAGTCCAGCTGAGGGCAAAGAAAAATCTGAAACAATAATTATTTGAGTTCTTGTTTGGGCGAATAAGAAACATGTAGCTAGGTCTGTTGGAAGAATCTTGACCTCAGTCACTGGTACAAACAGAATCCGGTGAGGTCTTTACTAGTCAAAATTCCTCTTCACAGACTTCTTGTCCAGTTATAATAAGAACAAAGAATCAACAGCAGTGCTAAAGCCATTGATATGTTACTTGTTAACTTAGGAGAGGCCCGCTGTTTATATTTGTGTCAAAGCAATATGACTAATAATAACATCTGCATTTTTTTCAACCAAGAAAACCAAACAAATCATTCATACAAATGAAGAGAAAGATGAATCAGATAGAAACTGACATTTCAACATTCCAGGTTAATTTTTTAGGTACATTGCTCTCATTCAATCTCAAGAGGTATGGCTTAAGATCAATAACAGGAGGTCTATGAGCATTTTCTTAAGTCTAATGTTAAAAGCGTGGATCAACAAGCCTATGTTGTCAGGATTTTTGACCCAAGAACCATCTCTCCTGTGGACAACTGAATTTTTGAAATATGAAAATTCCTTTGCCACTCTTCTCTGTGAAGCAAATTTATGTGTTTAATATTAATAATTATTATTATCATGATGAAATCGAGAATCTCACGTTAGCATCTTCCGGCAAGAATTCTGTGATTATGTTCTCAGCATCATCAGAATCCAATTTCTTTTCCACAATTGGATTCACAGTTAACTGACATTCCCCTTCAAGGGATTGACTCTGCGATAAGGTTTCTATTTGTTCTTCAATGATCATCAGATTAGCAGAGTCAGTTTCTTCTTTATCAAAATCCTCTTTCTGAGACTCTGTGGCATTCTCCATCGGCCTCTACAAAAAAAAAAAAAACAACAACAATAAAGGGAGAATAATCTGAATGAGGACTTTCAGTTTCTTTTCATATATATTTCTTCTTTAACGGTTTTACATTATAAGACCAAACTAATTATTGTTAAAATTCCATCAGCCTCTACAAAAAAAAAACAACAACAACAATAAAGGGAGAAT
>BLAZ01000992.1:2034724-2037224 GCA_014633955.1 Acropora tenuis
AAATCTCCACCACCCAATTGAGAGCTACCATTCAATGCACCTTCCATTGCTGGTTGGATCATTGAAAGGGAAGGACTTTGAGGGTGTAACATGCAGTGTTCCATTAAAGATTGTGCTGCAAACCACAAGCCCTCACTAAGATTGTCACTGTTACCAGTAAGAGATTGTCATGTAACTAAATTCAGGTTAAAAAGGTAAATTTGTCTTTCAAGTTACTGTGGTAATGCTTAACCCTTCTTACAGGGTTACAGATGACCTCCACTGAGGTCGTGGAACGTTGGTCTTTGTAAAATGCTTTGAAACTAGGAGTTCAAAAACACAGAGCAAAATTCTTTCTACAGAACACTTTCTGAGTCAATCTCACCAGTGAATTCCAGAACATTTTAAGCACTTGTACTATTGCTTGTTTTGTAGGCTGGAATTTTGGCAATCTGGAAATCAGACCAGAAGGGTCGTCTTCAGCAAATGCCTCTGCATCAACATGACACCGCATCACCAATAACAGCTTGTGTCTTTAAACCACCTTCATCTCCAGAAAAGTGAGTATGAAACTTATACCTTACAATGATCCAACAAAGAAGAAGAGTTGTCTTCTAGAATATTTAGAATATTTCAACTTTACTAATATTGGAGATGGATTGTGTTAGCCCATAGATAATTTTAATGGTGATGCAAGATTTTTCTCAGGGAACTTTTACTCAGTAAAGTACTCTTAAAGAGAGAAAGGGAGGACAAGGTTTAGTGGAGGCCTGGTGGTGTGGTGGTTAGGTCGTATGCCTTCAGGTCTCAAATGTAGGGTTCAAGTTGTTTCATTGCATGAGGCTGATTTAGCAAGAGAACAGGAATGTAACTTGACAATGGCATACGCAGTACAAATGCTCAAATGTGGTCAAATTAGGGATAAACTGGTCTATTCCACACAGCCTCCTGTTGTCATCTGAGGGTCCTGCTCTGTTGCACAATTCAGCATGATAATTGAACTCTTTTCTTACCAAACAGAATCCAGACTATTCCACACACAATGCCTTTTTCATCTGATGTTTATGTTGAGTCACTAAATCCACCTGTTGTTTCCTTGGAAAAGACATTTCACACCATGTTGATTTTCTCCCTCCTTGTACATAAATGATTAACAGCAAAATACTGTGGGGTGTGCAACCTAAGGGTTGTTCAATGTACTCTAACTGATTTGGGTTCAAACTGATTTTGTGAAGTTAACCCAACAAGCACAATTCAGGTCATGGTTTTACAAGGAAGTTAAGTCACTGGAAGTGAAAACTAGACCCATACAGGTGCGAAGGGCCCATCAAACAGAAAGTCCACTTTGCATTAAGAAACGTCAGGTGGTGAGAGACTAATTATTTAGGGTCATTTTGTTCCTTTCCATTTCCCCTCCCCAACCCTGATTGCTGATCAATTTACCACCCTCATCTATTAACTGCTTCTAAAATTTCTAAAAATGTCAGTGACACCTCAAGTTCCACAAAAGCAGCTGTCACTGGCGAGGAATCTGCAATGGACAAGTTAGGTTGGCGGAAAAGTACCAAAGGGAGCAGCTCTTCAAATGACTATTCTTTCTTCTTTGGCACAGGAGATGGTAAGTTTAAAAGGATTCATAGTTTATCTACACTTTCAGGGCTTTTGGGTAGTAATAACAAAAATAGCTCTATTTAAGTCTTGGTGGATTTAGCTGAGCGCAGTTGCTCTACTACTGCAGGAGACTACAATAAATTGTTTGAATTAAATTTTGGTTTTGGGTGAGAGAGAAGAATGGGAGTATGTGGAGAAAACCTCTTCAATCAGAGTAGAGAACCAACAAACTCAATCCATGTATTACGTTGAGGCTGGAATCAAACCCAGATCACATTGGTGGAAGAGAAGTGTTGTTACTGCTGTGCCAAAGCCTAGGAGCTGTACTGCTGATGAACTATCACAGGTCCTTACATTGAGGTACTTTGTAAGCCCAAGTTGTGGCCTGGGATTGTTACTTCTCTACTCTACTCTGGGAGGTTTTGTCACCCTGTACTCTGGTTTGCCCTCTTGTCAAAAAATATCACATGAATAGTCAATAAACAATGTACATCAGCACGAGGCTCTGGGGTATAAACCCCACGAACACTGCAGGTTATTCCCTTGAGCATCTTGCTGATGTCTAATTGTTTACAGCTGAATTTTAAATATCGAAATTGGCCTATTGAATGGTTTAAATAATTTGATAGTCACCACCTAAAATATTATTTTTAGTGGAGCACTATTGTTAAGCTAATGGAATGTAGTATTGAGACTTAAGTATATAATTATTGATCATCATCATTAAGAAAACTCTTATATGAAACATGAAGCTATAAAGGGACAACCATTGCAGCAGGGTTGATTATTGTTCAACAATCTCATGGCTCTTTTGTTTTCTTTGTTTTGGATTTTCCATGAGTTTCACACATTCTTACACTGAAACCAGGGAAATATTTGTCAATGGCAAAGTACTTTAACTATATATGCA
>BLAZ01000992.1:2068437-2070937 GCA_014633955.1 Acropora tenuis
AACGGTATGTTACACGAGACGATTTTTAACGCAACATTGCTCGCAACACTTGAACCCAGGCTCCTGGTCGACAAATATGGCGGACAATGAGTTGAGAAGACGGCGGCCGAAAATCATTCAGGCTCTGTTGTTAGTGGACAATTTGGAAGGACAACACAGCTTTCTTCTCATAGAACTGTATGACCTTCCGGCATCATCTAATCGAGCCTCAGGTATAGTTATTTCTAGCGGTCCTTCATTTTCAACAAGCTCCGCCATCTTGTTTGTTTACCTCACGTCGACGTGACGTATTTTCGGTTCTCCGCGGTGCATTCTGGGGCGATGTTGCGTTAAAAGTCAGCGGCGGGGGTGTTACACGCACCAACACCAACAAAATTCGGGCAACAATGTTGCAGGTTTTTGAATCGCTTTCAAAAACCTGCAACATGTTGCCGCAACAAAATGTTGCGTTAAAAATCGCCCTGTGCACCCTGTTACACGAGGCAAAAAAAGAAACGAGAAAAATCGGCGTTAAAAATCGGCTAGTGTAACATCACCTTTAACCATCTCGAAATTTTTTCATATATGTTATTAATAAGTAATCACATGATTTTTCTTGTGAATTTGGAATAAATAAGCACTTGTAAATTTTTCAAAGACCACAAATTGCACTCTCCCTACGGGCTCGTGCAATTTTGTTAGTCTTTGAAAAATTTACTCGTGCTTATTTATTCCAAATTGCACTCGAAATCATGTGATTACCTATACTAATTTTTTTGTTTTTATCATTAAAAAAAACACATCGAAAAAAAAAATGAAAAACTAAAAAATCACAAAGTAAAAAACAAAAAAACAAAAAGTTAAAACAAAAACCAGAATTGGTCAAACTAAAAAATTGAAAAGTGAAAAAACAAACATAAAAAAAAAATGGTAAAATGACAAGCTATGAAATTGAAAAGTAAAAAACAAAAACCAAACCTGGTAAAATCAAAAAGTAAAAAATTGAAAAGTGAAAAACAAAAAGTTAAAAACAAAAATCAAAATCGGTGAAATGAGAAACTAAAAAATTGAAAAGTAAAAAACAAAAAACAGAAAAACAAAAATGGTCAGTGGCCCCTCTGGGCTTCCGTACTACGCCTATACGCCTCGCTAAGGTAAGACGTGAGAATTTTGTTTTGTTTTGTTTTGTTTTTTATTTGCCGTCAAAACAGCTCACTGACAGCTGTTTTATGTGCTTTAAAAAGGAACATGGCCTTGACAATCTTGCGCTTCTCAGTTCTCCAAGAGACATGTTGGACGTTCGAGAATTTGCGATAATGAAACGTTCGAGAATTTGCGATAATAAAAGGATTTTTTAACGGAAACAAATTGTGCCCTAGTTGCGATTCATTTAGACTGGTTAAGTTGTGCTGACATTCAAACAATTTAATAATGTTCTGGTTCTGTCGAATAATGAATTAAATGGGAATAGGAAGAGAAACGTATTATCCATGTTTTACACTATTTTCGATCTCATTCAAAGCCGAATTTGAAGTAGTTTCGCAGTGTGCTTGTTCCAGAAGAGGAAAAAAGAAATAAAGGAAAAGTTATGCAGGACGAGGTTTCGATCCTCGGACCTCTGGCTGATGAGGCCAGCACGCTTCCTCTGCGCTATCCTGCATCTCGCTCTTACTTGTGTGATATTAAGGTTATTAAACTTTGCAATATGTTTTTGCATGATAAGTAGCAGAGAGGCATTCTGTCTGCGCGTGCGCTACCGAATGGACGATCGGAGGATCGAACACGAATTGGTGCTATCTTGTACGGAAGACAGCTGTGAACGGTACTTCCAACTTGGAGATCGACGGTTTAAAAAAACTCTGTCCAAGGAAGATTGATAGGAACCTTACTTGTTTTCCCACAGTACTATATTTCAGAGCTCTAGAGTATTTGGTGTTACAAAAAATCAATCAAATTGGTCCAAGAGAATTCGATCAAACGAGGTTGGTGTCAAGGAGTTGGAGTTGTGTTTCTGTGATTGCAGAATGTTTTGATGAAAGTGTGTATTAGTTGCATTGCCATTTTGAAGGCCTAATTTGCTACTTTAAATTCTTTTTCCTTCAAATTGAGAGTCGATTTTCGTGGAATTTTTTCAAATCGAGAGTCGATTTTCGTGGAATTTTTTTCTGGGAAAGATATCAAGTTCATTTTAGGAAGGAAGGAACTGATTGGGATTATGGGCTTACGTTATTACGTTTGTGAAACTAAATATTTATTATTCTTGATGTTAATACCACAGAGTTGTGAGCGCGTAGTAACATTCTTTTCTACAATGCAGACCATAATTTATATGATGTGAAAGTGTCTTCATTATGCCCATTCTAATGCATTAAACTGTGCTTGAATCATATTATACAGATTATGAAAATTCACTCCACAATACATGTTCTTTTCCCTCATCTATCCCCCTTTATGCATGGTTCAATTCTTTATGTTATCATCCGCCAGTCCCTGGACGCATCCATGGGGATCAGCCATTTTT
>BLAZ01000992.1:2125841-2128848 GCA_014633955.1 Acropora tenuis
TCTGGTGAAAGGGTATGATTTTCAACTTTTTTGTTGCTTCAGTTTGCTTCACTTCCAGTATGTCCAGGATGGCAACCAAGTTATTAGATGCACGTGAAATTGAAATAAATGCGAAGAAGTATCCCATTGAGTCAAAGCCTTAAATACTGTAGCTGTTTGTAACATTGGGGTTAGCTTTTCTTTCTGGATTATTCCTTAGGTTAGGGTTACATATTTAGAGTTACTGTTTTTGTTTTTTTGCAGAGTATAGTTATAAAGGCACTTATGACCTTTAGTGTCTGTATTGCTTATTACAAGTGATATTGAAGTTAAGTCAAAGTGCAAGAGGACACTTTGTGAGGCTTACTGAAGTCCACATGCATCTAATGATTGCTCTGTAATCCATTATTATCTCTTTCTCCTCTCCTCAAGCTTCTATCCAACCTGCCAGGACTCAGTGGGTAGTGGTATACAGTAGATCAATAATAATAATTGTTATTATTATTATTGCTATCTATTGGGTACTGTAAGTACTACCAAGGGAAAGGAACTTTATTTAAATATCAAATCTACCAAGCGTTAAGGGCACGCTAATTGGGGACACTGCAAATTGAAATTAACACAAATCAAATGTTATCAAAATTAATGTAGATTTTTGAGGAGAGGGGAAAACCGGAGTACCCGAGGAAAAACCTCTCAGAGCAGAGTAGAGAACCAACAAACTCAACCCACATGTGACGCCGAGTCCGGGGATTGGACACAGGCCACATTAGTGGTAGGCGAGTGCTGTCACCACTACACCACCACTGCTCTACTGTCACCTAAACTTATTGAATTCTCGGATTGATGATATTGATTTAGTCAATGCATTGTGCTATCCAACCTTTGAACTAATGTGAGCTAATGGATATTTACCTATCTGGTTTGGCTACTCCTTTTTGTCTCTCCATAGGCAAAGGGGACAACAAAAACCAAAGGAAGGTATATATCAAAATTAGTAAAGGGTGTTAGAACTCCTGTCAGAAGGGGTATACTGTTTTTTGTAAACTATCAGGATGTTATTTAGTATTCCTAGCAAAACTTCATGCAATAAAACCTTTCTCTTACTTAAAAAGAAAAAGACTTTTACTGCCCCTCTTTGGCTTTTTTCAATTAAATTATGATGTGAGTGTGATTCTTTTCATCAGCTGGGCACTGTCTCCTACTCAACCTTCAGCTTTTATTAATTTTATTGAAATAAAATTCAGTAATAATGGTGGGTCACTTACCCGCTGACTAGAATATTACCATTATTTTATTTCATATTTTAGTTTGAATTTTTTGGGAATAATTTATTGAAAAATACTTCAATTCACAGGCTATTTGCTGAGAAACTGAGCAAAAATGATCGGAAAAACAAAGCAGAAATTATCATGTGTCAAACAGTAAGTTCTAGAATTTAAATAATATATCCTTTGTATTAAAAGGAAATGTCACCGTAACCATTTCAATATAATTTTATGAAACATTTAATATATCACTTCGTAACCATTTAAGTTATAGATAACGATGTTTTGCTCATTAAGTTCTCCCTGTGTCAAGGGCGCTCTTTATGGCGGGTGTGTAACAAGTTTTGGTTGAGTAACTGAAATTATAAGGGATTACAAACACAGTGGTGGGGTACGTGGAACAAGCAAAAACTACCACCTATCTAGCTAGTAAGCTTTTGTAACAAGGCAGTATCATGGGAATTCCACCTTAGCTATGCAGTTCCCTGCCTTTTTAGTTACCAAGTCTTTATGGTGAATATTTTGTTCTTTAGGGAGATGAGCCTGGAGAATTCTGGAGATTACTTGGTGGACGTCCAGTTGAACCCATTGTGGTTAGTGATGTTTTATTCAGTTTGCTCCCAAGTTGTTGGTATCTCAGACCTCTCTTTCGCTCCCGCGGGTGCCATGTGACATTTGCCCAATTTTCCTAAAGGTGCCCTAGGGAACTCCACAACCAACCAATCAGAGCTTCTAAAAGAACAAAAATACAACTCTTTTGACATTGAAAAAACTAGAATAAATTTGCTTTGCATTGTTGTTTTTAATTTTTGTGCAGTATGTATAATTTCCCACTCAAATTATTCTTGATATCCAGGATGCCTTGAGCATTAAAGGCCCACCTTCATCCAAGAGTCATTGCAGTTGTTTTTATTTTGAATCTCAATATATTCAATATCTGATTGGCTGAACGCACTCAAGCTGTTTGAAAAGGCGGCCATCTCGTCTTGTACTCGTCAGCTTCTAATGACTAATTTTATAAATATACACCGAATATATACAAAATAACACAGGAAAACTAAAGAATGATTAATAAGGAATGTATTTACACAGGCTGATTAAAATATATGTGCAGGATCCAATTGTAATGAAAAAAGACGATGATAACAGATCTTACAAGTTTGTTGAAAGTTTTGTGTCACACAAATTTCAGATTTCTTGAGCACCAAACGCAATGCATTTTGGGTGAATGTGGACCTTTAAGGGTGGTTTCCTGATAAACACTGGTGGGAGTGAAACAGTCAAATGTTTGTAACAGTGTGGCATACCGGTAGTTGGTTTGTTGTTGGATTTTTTGTGCGGTTGCTCAGGGTTTAAATCCTGCTTTTTTTTCAGGTGTTGAAAATTGTCTAACATACTCATTTCTGAAAGTGTAACGGGAGTTTTTTGAGCAGGAAATCTCTGTACATGAATTAAACTCAGGCTTTCTCCCATTTATTGGTGATCTATCTTCCTGGGATTTCCACTGAGTATTATACAAGAGAAACCACTTTACACTCACACCAACCGTCAGTGCTGGAAAAACTCCTATAGACGGGTGGGTGTCACGAAAACTCAGACCCCAAAAACTCAGACCTCAGACCCCGAAAACTCAGACCCCTTGAAATCTATAAGCTCTTTTCAATTCTTTTCACCTAAATAGTTTTATGGTCACTTAATGTTCATAGCTAAAAGCCACAATGGGGCCACATATTTATGTTTTAGGCTTATCTCTGTCGCTT
>BLAZ01000992.1:2147782-2150282 GCA_014633955.1 Acropora tenuis
GAGGCCCTGCCGAGGGGGGGGGGGGGGGTCCCAGGTCGCTTCTCCGAATTTTAAAATGTCTCGTGTCGGCGTTTTGTCAAGGGTTCACGTCGTTGTCGGAAATTGAGCGACATACTTTTCTGACATAGTTTTCGGCTTTGAAGTCGCTGTCGGCATTTCTTAATAGAATGGCCGTCGTTTGTCGCTATTTCATTTGGGTGCTGTCGCTACTTTTTGGTCCATGTCGCTTGTCGGAATTTACCCTGGCAAGGCCTCACTGCGAGCATTGCATAGCCTTGTGACATGTTATATAAAATACATAATAAAACTTGAAACTTGAAACTTGAACGAGTTGATAAAGATTGAATTATCACCGTGAAAGATTTGGACAGGTGACGTTTTGACCGTTCAGCTCTTCGTCAGAGCGAATCAACACGTTTGATCAAACCAAATTTTCATGAAGATATGAAACAAGACCTCGGATAAGAATGTCACTTCCACGTGATCATTCTGATGTGCATAAATTATGTCTCTTGGAATTAAAGATAATCTCCAAGATGTTTTCCTTCAACTTATGAGAACTTCTACCAAACAACAACGGCAACAGATCATGAACGCTGCAAAAAATATTTTGTGATTACTTCATCCCGTTTGGAATATGGGCGAAATATTCTATAACTGGATTGCCACGAATGGTTTTGAAGTAAAAACGATTCAGCATCGCCATTTCGCGTTGAAGTGAGATCGTCAAATAAGAGTTGATAACTAGATTGATTATATGATTGTAATGATTGACATTTTTGGTTCCCTTTGATTAAAGTCCCTGATTGACACTTACGATTGGTAACTTCATTGCTAACACATTCGCTTGCTGTCCTGTTTGGATAATAAGGGTCCTTGGCACTGATGACGGGAATGGCAAGGAAAACTTCACTTGAAAATATACACTTGCGCAATTGTGACTGTTTTGTGATCTTCTTATATGTGATCCCATCTCGCATGTGTATTCTATAAAGTTGGCAAAGTACGCTGAAACTGGATTGGTGTGCGTGCCATGATTGAATTAGATACTGATAATTAAAGATGTACGGTTGTATGATCAAGTTGTTATCAGTCAAAACCGTAATTATGGTAATTTCACGATATTGTTTTGCAGCGGATGACGCGGACATGTTCATTGGTGCGTACTGCACGCTTATTTTTCCTCATTTGACCAATGAAATTCTTAATTATGGGCGGTTTCGATGCCGTTGCCGTCGCCGATGCTAAAGCTACCTTATGTCGCTGACCTGCACTTTCCTTACCTCTATCGACTGAGTTTTAAGGAAAAATCTGTTGAATATTACCGAGGAAGTAAGTTATGAATAAGGTTAGCTTTGTTGGAATTAATTAGCCTGCAGTGCACGCGTTATTTTGGAGCGGAACGCTAGATAAATCAGGCTTTCGATGCTGCCATCTTGGATTGTAAATAGATGCTTGACTGGTAGAGGATTGGTGCAGTGGCGGGTGGGGCACTAGAAATAAGTATTTTCCTTCCCCTCCCCCTCCCCACTCGCTCATTTTTCCACTTAACACCTACCCCCTCGGCAAATATTTCCTCGCCCCAATCCTTCACAGTTACCAAATCTAAGATGAAAGCCTAATAAGAAAATGTGCACTACGCCTGCACTGCAGGCTAGGAATTAATCGTTATAGCCCACAGTTTGGGTAGTTCATATTAGTCCATATTAGCTCATACCATACCATGTTAGCTCATATCGTGTGATAGGAAGGTCCTCAGCCGCTGGTAATTTCTATATCAAAAAGTCGAGAATAAATAAACAGCTCCTTCCTTTCTATAGCATCGGTGTAAAAGTATGGAATGGCATCTGTTAGAACTTCGTGAACTAATAAAAGCGCTCGGAAATAGAGTAACAGATTCTTAAAAATGAGGAGATGAATGTTGACATTTCTATTTCTGACTATATTGAAATTTCTAAGCACATCTAGTTCGGTTCCTAAACTAGCTTACTTTTAGTTCTTTATTGATTGCTATTTTTTATTGTATTTTATTTCGTTTTTCTCTTCTCGCCGTCTATTGTTGCTGTTCACCTGTTACTAGCTTTATTCAGGTTTCCTAATTATAGTCGGTTCTTTCTTGAGCTTTGATCTTTGTTCTCAGTTTAGGTAGCTCGCCAAGAATAGCGTTGCTAATTCTGGGCTAATTTGGTCTTAGTATTTGCAGTTGTTAAAATAAAGTGAGTACATGTGTGTGTGTGACAGAGAATAAACAATTATTGGATGAGGTTGAGCATGATATCATGAATTATCAAAACCGAGGTCTGTGTTATCTGCCGAAGCCGAAGGCTTTGATAATTCATGATATCATGCGAAAACCGAATTCAATAATTGTTTTATTATGCATTTTTCACATAATTCATCCTAAGAAATAGAAGCGAAGTGTTCAGCCATTTTGTTTCTGACGAGAACACTCCAAGGGGCTTAGTAACCAGGCAAACATTGAACTTGACATGATAAATGT
>BLAZ01000992.1:2258836-2261336 GCA_014633955.1 Acropora tenuis
CATCTTCTTTTCTTTTAGTTTCTCCACCGTTTCCTTGTCATCACGCAAGTCACTCTTGGTGCCAACTAAGATGATTGGAGTACAGGGACAGTGATGGCTAACTTCTGGGTACCACTGCAGAAACAAAGATGCATTTTGGAACTTATTGATGATCGCAGCAATCATAATTTTATGGGTATTGAATCCAAGATCCACTTGAAATTGTGAAAGAATTAAAGTACCTTACTTTTCACTTTCTTACAGAAATGAATAAAAAGTTGTGACACAGAACCATGACAGCCTACAAGCCACAAGGCATACAGGCACCAGGCAAAGGACTCATGTGCCATAGAGGGTTCTTAAAATAATTATTATTGATATAAGAAATTCTTACCATAATGTCTTAATAATGACAGGGCTTAAAATTGTGACCAACAGTCACAAAAGCGACTAACTTGTTTGGTTTTGGAACTTATGTCACTTGGAATAAAACACCAGACATTTTCCCTGATGTACTTAGTCTAGTTGACATGTCCAAGTAACTGCCTTTTTCTGTTTTGCAACTAAAATATTGCCTCTAGTTGCTAAAAAGTGACCTCCAAATTCCTTAATTTCAACCCCTGAATAAAATTTGTTGGATTAATCTTCAAGTTAAAGGTGATTTCTCGCACCCATGAGGTAGATCCCACACTGAACTTTCAAACAGACTCCATTTGCTATCATCTATTTACTGCACTTACTTATTTCCTAACTAATGTTATCTCAGATACTTGAAAACGGAGTTATGATGACCCCTAAACATGGTCTGTTTTTGCTCATTTTAATCACTAAAAATTCAATAAAAAAATGAAGATTTGATTTCAGACAATTTCCAAAAATTTCCACTAACCTTTGATTTAACATTCTCAAATGATGCTGGACTTATAATTGAGAAGCATATGAGGAAAACATCCTAGAGAGAAAAAAATTGAAGGTCACACTTTTTTCTCAAAGAACACTCAAGTCCAATCAATTTTACATCATTACAAAGGCAGCAGTTATTTTACCACCTTGTATGTTGGTGTAGGATGAATAGGAACTTGCTAACTCCTGCACAGCAGTTAGCCATTCGACAACTTATGGCTAACTGGTCAATACTTTTAATAATACAGGTACCAT
The DNA here is from genome assembly GCA_014633955.1 of Acropora tenuis. NCBI lineage: Eukaryota > Metazoa > Cnidaria > Anthozoa > Scleractinia > Acroporidae > Acropora > Acropora tenuis. The sequence goes on from BLAZ01000992.1 coordinate 2,259,974, forward strand.
GCTTAAAATAAACCCTGACCATATTAAACTGAACTCTCTTGCCCAGAAATGCACATAGCCTAAAAAGTGGTCCACAAAATCACCCCCAACTTATACATGGGTCAAAAACCAAGATAAAAAAAACTTCGGACAAATTTTTTGTGTAACCATAGCGTACCTGAAAGAAAATTCTAAGATAAAAGTTAAGTTTTTCAAGAAAATTCTTACTCAGAAATAAGAAAAACTTATTTTTTGGCTCCAAAATAGGGTGTTGACTTATACAGGGGTAAATATGGTAATTAGATGCACACTGAATTTTGGTAAACAACATGATGTGTCTCCCTAAGTCTGGGTGTAAATTAAACCATCTGTCAGTAGCTTGAGTGTTTGTGTTTTGGTTATTTTTAGGTTAGGATCGTGGTTACAGTTTATGCCTCTCTAAGGAGTAGAGTTAAGAGGTCACTTCATGACATTTACTTGTTCGTATTTGTCACCAAAAGAGATGGTGAAGTTTACAGAGGGGAGGGGACACTCTGTGATGCTTATTTAAGTCACTATGCATCTAAATCAGTGCAACCCTTTTGGACAGGGTTAATAACTAAGTGGCAGATCATCGGGGAATGCCCAATGCCATGCATCTTGAGAGTTAGACGGGCATCTATAAAGACCACTACTGCAAGTTACATACAGACCAAATTTCAGTTATTTCCCTACAGGTGCTCTTGTTACCCTCTCTTATCAGATACTTAAAGATGAGCCTAACACTGCAAAGACTTACTGTTTGTGGGTATGAAAGGGGCCGAAGTCTGTCATAATCCTCTTGTCCTGCAAATAGTAACAAATGATAAGAGAATTGTGTGTGTAATGAATTATTCAAGAGTCTAAAATGACTACATGTAATCCCAGCAAATTTTTTGCCTTCCTTTCTGAACGATAATCACAGATAACAAAACTGTTATTTCAAAGAGTAACGACATCGGCAAGAAGGATGGTCAGGAATGACAGTAGGCATGCAAGACAAACCAAAACTAACAAGAGTTCTAAAAGAAACAGGGGCCCTCATGACCTTGGCTATTCATTATTGTGTGTTTCCAGAAAATATCCAGACCCCCACCACAGAGGGAATTTCAATTGCAACCCCCCCACCTCTCCAGATTTTCCATTTTCACATGATAAGGTTAACCCCTTTAACCCTTTCAGAATTTCCAAAAAAATATCTGCCACCCCCCGTAACCTCTGGAAATTCTTTTTGTTCCCTTAAATGTGTTTAAGAGTTGATCAAAAACTATTAACCACATTCCCCGTGTCCATAGGCCTTTCTTTTGTTAATTTTATTTTGGAAACCATTTAACGTGGCGTTAATATCAACCCAGCAAATTGGGCA
>BLAZ01000992.1:2385711-2390585 GCA_014633955.1 Acropora tenuis
AAACATATGAAAAAAACATCTAAATAAAAGGTAATCAAATTATTATCAAGTCTAGCTAACTCAAGAAAAAAAATATTTTCACTACACCAAATTGTCAAGCTAATACCTACATATTCCTTTTCCATGGATATGTTTACTTGAGCAATTTTCTTTTAGGTAATATTAACTATCACCACTTGTTTTACAACTATTTTTACATTGTTAATTGTTTATGTAAAGAAATTGATGATGTTTCCAATGAAACTAAGTTATGTTACTCTTGCTCTTGTCTTTCCGTAAGAGGGCTGAGTTTATTAGTAAATGGAAATAAGTAATCCTTTTTAATACTGAAATTATTCACAAGTACACTGAACGATAGCCTGAGAACAGTTACAGTCTGCATTCACTGTAGGCTAACAGATGATGGGATCCAGCACTTACTATTGTCTGGCGAATTGTTGTAATATGCACTGGGTGAAGTGAGCCACGCTTGTGCAAGAGAGATATGATTTTTAAGTCTATAAGTTTTCTTTCCTGTTATGAGATTTTCGGATGCCTGAAAAAAAGGACCACAACAATAACTGAGAAATAAATTTTATTGAAGGGGTGCATTTAAAACTCTAAAACAGACATATTTTGATGATGGGAAAGAACTGCATGCAATATGACAGCCAAAACTTTGTTTGAACTTACCACAGCAACTAACAAAACATTGTTAAACAAGAAAAGATGCCTGAAAAGCAAACACAAAAAAGAAAAAAAATTAGGACACTATGATTACAATTTGTTAATTTCCTGTCTCCCCCTTATTCATTGTTGAACATTTAGGTTGTGGAGTTTTAATTGTAAGCCTAGTTGGGGCCAGCAATGATTGGAAGGAGCACGACAAAGGCATGAGATCAGGGACAAGCATTGTGCACAGGAGTGTCTCTTGATAATTTGTTTTGGATTTAACGACTAAATTTTGCATGAATAATTAAGAAAGAGAGAAATAATTTTAAACAAGCAAAACAAGATGCTGTCGATGAGAATCATCACCAGATACCAAGATATCAGCTGTAGATAAAAGCTGAGTCGTTTGCTGCAAATATGTGACACTTGTAATTCTGGCTAAGGGCAGATGATTTAATGAACATGTGGAATTAAGGGGCACGACTTAAGGGGTAAAGGGTTAAGAGGCAAGCTTTTTTGTGAGAATTTATATTGATATAAAGCACAAGGAGCATTGCTGCCTTTAAAACTCTTCCACTACCTTTCAACTGTTTCATGTACCATTCCACCCTCACTTGATCCAGAGCATTTTTTGGTGACCCGTTCCACAACACCCTCGTAGATGTATGTACTAAAATCAAAGGCAAGATCAAGGTTCAACAGATTGCATCAGAACTTTCATTAGGATGAAATCCATGCACACAACTGCTGAAGCTGTTTATGATTGTCAACATTGATGATAATGGTGACGACGATTTTGATGGTGGCAATTCCAACATTGACTATTGGCAAAGATGTTCATGAAAGCTGGTGAATTACACTCATCAAATCTGTATCCCAATAATAATTATTACTATTGGATTGCAGTCTTGCAGGTAGTCAGATAAATGTGCAATAATTTGTTTAGAGGGAAGTGTAGTTTGCCAAGTGAACATAAGTCTTTACCTGGTTACTAAAGTGTCTCCCGATTGGGAACTTTCTGTTTCACTGTCACTATCACTGTTATCAGCACTACGTGGTAGACTATTGTGCAAAACTGTTGCAGAGGAGCCACGGCGAGAAACATTAGAGGTGTCGATGGTGTCCATCAAAGGAAGAGATATTCTAAAATGGTATAGAATTAAATATAGACATTTAAAGAATCACTATTGGTGTTCATTAAATTAAAACCACTCCTTGACAATGCAGACATTTTAATCTTTGGTAAACTGCACATGCACTAAATTAACAACAAATATGTCTCAATGAAATTCACTTTCGAGCACATTGTTTCTCACCTTTTAAGACTCTTAGATAAGGTGGTCATGTGGTCTCTATCATGCTTCCTGTGGTAGAAAAGTGCATACATATAAGTGACTAGTTATGTTGTATCACATTCTTCTAAATTGCTGGGTTACAAAGGAAACTTGATGAAATTATTGAGTTACAATACACGTTCTGACTGGCCTCTGACATGCAATTTACAAGCCTTTTCTCATCTTCTCCATTGCACATGGGTTTGTTACCGAGCTGCATGGTTCAAAAGATAGTGTGGCCTATTGCTCAAGTAGACCAAACTTAGTCTATGTGGTTAGATAGACTTTGCTCTAAGCACTGTGAAGTTTGCCCATTTCTATGCTGTCTGAGATGTTTTTTTGTCAGTTTTCATTGGGGTTAATTTAGTTCATGTAATGGAGGAAGGAATCAGGGAAGAAATGTTATAGGTTAAAATGAATTTCGGGTTAAAATGATTTCAGTTAACTTAGTTTGATTTCCCAAATTTTTTTGTCCCTGTTAATTTTACACCAGAAAGAAAGAATTTTATTAGAAATCAAACTAGGTTGAAAGTTTTGTGACTGGAAAATCAATTGTTAGCCTACAATAGAAACACATAATATACTATAGATCTATATAATTATATATGATGTGATTTAAATTTATCCTTGTTTTAATGTTTTTTGAACTGGTTCAATTTTATTTGCCATTGATCCAGATTATGGTAATGAACATGACAAAAAAAATTGAGGCAATTTTAAAAGTTGTGCACCAAAACTAAATTTAAACCACAATGATGACAATACACAATATGTATTTGAATTGTGGAAAATGAAATGAATGTGTATGATCTTTGCAGCCTCTTTTTTTCTGCAGCACTAATTAAGCAGCAGTGAGAAAGGCCTGAAAATTCAGGCTTGAACGGAGACTGAAACCCTGACCTCTGCAATGGCGATGCAGTTGCTCTATCAGTTGAGCTATCAGGCCAACTAAGTTGGGAGCTGATCATTATGTGGATCCATGATGAGCCCGTAGATGATGGATATAGATCATACTCATTCATAGAGACACATAATACTACTGAGAGAATCTGAAATATGATTGGCATGAGGAATGAGTGGAATCTGGGAAGAATCGGCACTCTAGTCCAAACACATCCTTTTTCGCATTACACAAAGAAAGTGCTGCGTAGAAAGACTCCTTGCTGACACTGTGAACTGGTCAACAGAGGAAAAAAAAGGACCATCAGGTAACACAAAAAAGAGGATTGATTGTAGCTGTTGTCACAGAGCAAGCTAAAATCTAGGGAGTCCAAGACACTTTACCTTTGCTTACACTATAAAAGACTTGAAACAGAAAATTTTGTTGAGGATTTTCGATACAAAAAGTGACGAATGCTAGTGCAATATCGATTGATTCTTTTATCAGTACTGCAAATTTTGCAAATGAGTTCAAAACAAACGAAAAAAATTATAAACAGTTACTGATACCTCAGACGAACAGATCCAAATAATTGCCTTCCTGAAAATAAAGAATAACAAGGATGCACAAAATGCTAACTCACCAAAATAGCGGGAAAAAGCAACTTGTCAAACTTGGAAATTCTGAAGGAGAGCAAGTTACTGATGATATTGGCAAAAATTAAAGGTTAGGTTGCAAAGCATATTAAAAAATATTATTAATGATAATATTAATAAAGGTCAGTGGTGAAATAATTATTGAAAAGAGTTAACAATCTGCCACTGAACGTCATGTGAATGCATCTCACTTGTCTGTCTATTTAGGTTATATGGGTTAAATTCTTTCAGTCAAGCAGCTGCAAGATTAATATTCTCATGACTGATTACTTGTGATCAATAAAGCCATTGACAAGAAATCCCAAATCCCCCTCATCAGAGCAAAGGACTAACGCTTCAATTACCAGGTTCGTTATCTTTTTAAGATGGAAATTTGAGGCCAAACTTTCATGTTTTGCTTCGATCCCTAGCAATGCAGCAGCATGCATCATTTGCACAATGCAAGTGGGTATTTCTAAAACTCTCACCTGGACTGATGGTTGCCGCACGTCGAATCAGGTTCTGTCAATTATTAAAAATTGCAAACAAGTGATGTTGGCCAAGTTAAATAGTTCAGAGTCAAGTCTAACTCTCACACACTTGAGATTAAATAACTGCTTACCAATTCATCATTTGGAAAACTCTTAATGACTTCCACCACTTTTGTCTCATTCTCTATCTGCCTAAGATGTTCGTTCAAAGCTTCTGCTGCCTGGTGAAATTAACAAACAATAACATGCATTTGAAAGCCTTGATGACCAACGATTATCAGCTTTCTCAGATAAATTATGCACTCTACTGAGAGGGGCTCCTGTAAAATTGGTGGCCAATCACAGTTGAAGGCTGCAAAAAGAGGAAGGGGAGGGGAGGGAATCCCTCCTTTCTCAGGCTATGCCCCAGCATTATGATTCTGATTTTACTACCCTCAATATTACAGAAATTATGTTCACCATTTATTTCCAATGAACTTAACCAAACCAAGAGTACTTTTATTGACCTAACTGATTCCTGTATGCATATGCATGGAAGCAATGGGCATTAACCACTGAATGCATACAGCACACTTAATAATTAGTACTTGTGACATCTGTTCCAATTTTGTCACACAGAAACCTATATTATCTATCATAATCATATTATTCCACGGTTCCACCAATAATTACTGACCTTTTGAGCTTTACTTTGTGCTTCTTTCAAGTTCTCATAATCTGGGTGATTCTGAAATAAATCCACATATTCATACATACTTTACATATATGTTGTAGTTCAATTTTTACTTTGGAACAATTTGTTTTTGAACTGGGACAAAATAGTTTGAACTGGTACAAAATAGTTTGAACTGGTACAATTTTAATTGTACTGGTACAAAAACAG
>BLAZ01000992.1:2544214-2547303 GCA_014633955.1 Acropora tenuis
AATGACGAAACCTGGTAAGCGAGATCAAATTGGTCAATCATTGTTTGTTGTATATTTCTTTCAAAGACTGAGGCACTTTATGAACAAAGATAATTATTGGGTTTAAACTGTTTTTAATTATACTTTGACCAAAAATTTCAAGATTCCCTTACCTGACGTTCAGTTAAGGCTACAAAATCCTTGTATTGTGAAGAGGAAGCATTGATAAACTGGAGATCAAATGTGATACCTTCTAATCGAAAGTTGAGCTGGAATGAGGCTGCAAAGTCGAAAATGTAATAGTAGCGATCAAGAAATGTTGACAACTATGTCAAATTATCCTGTCTTGATTTTGGCAATTTCTAATTCTTTTTTGGCGCTGTCGCTGCCAATTTTTTTTCTCTGAAATTTCCGCTGCTGTTTCTGTGTAATTTTCATGATCGCCCCGATACTCTTGCGAGCTATCGGGACTATCCATAGGATCGGGGCCATAACGCATAATGTATAACGGAGGCCGGAATTTCACTAAGGAGGAGTCTGGAACACAGGACAAGGAATCCTAGAATCCCAGACTGTCATGAAATGATAATTCTGGTCTTGCAATTTTGGAAAAAACGAGGAATGTGCACTAAATGTGATAGATAAACTTTTATCAGTTTTTACCTGAAGCGATTTTCGGAGGAGTTGTTAACGGTGTTGGCTGAAAAATTGTGGATGATATGGCAGCTATTGTCGCTGTTGAAGCTGGATGGGTGTAAGTCATCGAGGTGTGATCTGAAGTAATGTCCTGAACAGTCATGCTTTGAGAAGCTGAACTCTGTAGAAAATGGCTTGAGGTGCTGATAAATACTTGCGTATAACTGCTTGAAGCAACAGAGGTTGCTGCGGCTTGAGACGATTTGAATAAAGAAATTGAAGTTGGCAGAACTTGGGAAGAATAGTTCGCTGCAGCTAAGGTGTTTATTGCATAGGCTGAATTATTTGGAGATGATGATCGTGTCACATTTGGAACTGCTGTGGTTAGGGGATGAGTAACGTTGTCTGCAGATACTAGAGACGTCGGAGCTCGAGCTGAGTTTATCAAATCAGCTACGCTATTTGAGGCCAGCGTTGCATCAAATTCAGAAAATGAAGGTGTGACGCCTTGAGGAGCTGAAGTTGCGTTGGCGACAGCCGGGCTTGAATTAGCTGCAAAAACTGTAGGTGCTAAACTTTGGGGAGCTGAAGTGGTGTTGATTACAGGCTGGCTTGAATTGATCGCAGAAAGTGTAGGTGTTACATATTTAACAGTTGAAGTTGTGTTGATGACAGGCTGACTTGAATTGATTGCAGAAAGTGTAGGTGTTATATAGCGAAAAGTTGAAGTTGTGTTGATAACAGCTTGGGTTGAGTTGATTGCAGAAACTGTAGGTGTTACATTGTGAACAGTTAAGGTTGTGTTGATTACAGGCTGACTTGAATTGATTGCAGAAATTGAAGGTGTTGCATTGTGAACAGCTGAGGTTGTGTTGATGGCAGTCTGACTCGAATTGATCGCAGAAATTGTGGGTGTTACATTTTGAACTGCTGAAGTTGTGTTGATAACAGCCTGGGTTGAATTAATAGCAGATATTGTAGGTGTTACATTTTGAACAGCAGAAGTTGCGTTGATGACAGCCTGGGTTGAATTGATTGCAGAAACTGAAGGTGTTACACTTTGAACATCGGAAGTTGTGTTGATGACAGCCTGGGTTGAATTGATTGCAAAAACTGTAGGTGTTACATTTTGAACAGCGGAAGTTGTGTTGATGACAGCCTGGGTTGAATTGATTGCAGAAACTGAAGGTGTTACATTTTGAACAGCGGAAGTTGTGTTGATGACAGCCTGGGTTGAATTGATTGCAAAAACTGTAGGTGTTACATTTTGAACAGCGGAAGTTGTGTTGATGACAGCCTGGGTTGAATTGATTGCAGAAACTGTAGGTGTTACATTTTGAACAGCGGAAGTTGTGTTGATGACAGCCTGGGTTGAATTGATTGCAAAAACTGTAGGTGTTACATTTTGAACAGCGGAAGTTGTGTTGATGACAGCCTGGGTTGAATTGATTGCAAAAACTGTAGGTGTTACATTTTGAACAGCGGAAGTTGTGTTGATGACAGCCTGGGTTGAATTGATTGCAAAAACTGTAGGTGTTACATTTTGAACAGCGGAAGTTGTGTTGATGACAGCCTGGGTTGAATTGATTGCAAAAACTGTAGGTGTTACATTTTGAACAGCGGAAGTTGTGTTGATGACAGCCTGGGTTGAATTGATTGCAAAAACTGTAGGTGTTACATTTTGAACAGCGGAAGTTGTGTTGATGACAGCCTGGGTTGAATTGATTGCAAAAACTGTAGGTGTTACATTTTGAACAGCGGAAGTTGTGTTGATGACAGCCTGGGTTGAATTGATTGCAAAAACTGTAGGTGTTACATTTTGAACAGCGGAAGTTGTGTTGATGACAGCCTGGGTTGAATTGATTGCAAAAACTGTAGGTGTTACATTTTGAACAGCGGAAGTTGTGTTGATGACAGCCTGGGTTGAATTGATTGCAAAAACTGTAGGTGTTACATTTTGAACAGCGGAAGTTGTGTTGATGACAGCCTGGGTTGAATTGATTGCAAAAACTGTAGGTGTTACATTTTGAACAGCGGAAGTTGTGTTGATGACAGCCTGGGTTGAATTGATTGCAAAAACTGTAGGTGTTACATTTTGAACAGCGGAAGTTGTGTTGATGACAGCCTGGGTTGAATTGATTGCAAAAACTGTAGGTGTTACATTTTGAACAGCGGAAGTTGTGTTGATGACAGCCTGGGTTGAATTGATTGCAAAAACTGTAGGTGTTACATTTTGAACAGCGGAAGTTGTGTTGATAACAGCTTGACTTGAAATGATTGCTGAAACTGAAGGTGTTACATTTTGAGCAGTTGAAGTGGTGTTGATGACAGCATGACTTGAATTGATTGCAGAAAGTGTAGGTGTTACATTGTGAACAGCTGAAGTTGTGTTGATGGCAGCCTGGGTTAAATTGATTGCAGAAATTGTAGGTGTTACATTTTGAACAGGTGAAGTTGTGCTGTTGACAGCCTGG
>BLAZ01000992.1:2547313-2552313 GCA_014633955.1 Acropora tenuis
TTGAAGTGATTGCAGAAGCTGAAGTTGTTACATTTTGAGCAGTAGAAGTTGTGTTGGTGAGGCTCGAATTGGCTGCAGAAACTGAAGGTGTTAAATTTTGGGCAACAGAAGTTGTGTTGATGAGAACTTGAGTTGAACTTAATGCAGACACCGAAGGTGTTAGATTCAGTATTGCAGACGCTGTAGTTTCCACAATTTGAGTCAAGCTGTAAACAGAAGAGGTCATTGTAGCCTTGATTGAAATGCTTGGAGAATTTGAGGGGAGAAATCCGTCTAAGTTGCTAGCAGACACAGTGACAGACAGTCTTGTGGACGGAGATAAACTGATGGAATCGGAAAATGAGAACTGGGCGGAAGATTGCTGTGTGTCTATCAGTAGGAAAATGGTGATAAAGAGAGGTGCCACTGCTGATATTAGTTTCCTGCGAAAGGGCGCCATTAGTGATGGATTGAAGATGAACAGACACCTAAAATGGCCTGAAAGATCAAACAGAACGATGCAATACATAAGATACACCGCGCATCGGTGGCTCAGGTTGGGCATCGAGCTGCCATGCGGGAGGTCATAAGCTAGACTCCGGCCTGACCAACACTCAGGGTCTAAGTATAACTGAGAAGAATGTGCTGCCTTGGTAATTACACCGTCAAATGGTTAGACTTTCAAGTCTTCTCGGATAAGGACTATAGGCCCCGGCTTACAACCCTTCACTGTTCACACAAAAGAAAAAGACCAGTGGGACGAAAAAGAACCCGCACTCTATTTGTAAAGAGTAGGGCATGTAGTTCCCGGTGTTGTGGTCAGGCCTCATTTCATTCTGATCGATTCCTTGTAAAGCGCATTTGAATATGCAACATAGAAAATGCGCTATACAAATTCATTACAATAGACCATTTTACAGTTGCGTGCTTAGTTGCCTGTCCTTTGTATGAAAGTGAGGCTGGGGGTGACCTTGTTTTGATAGCAACCTCCCTGCTTTTCGTATGTTAATGATGCTGTTTTCATGCGAATTAGTATCATTTACTAAAGAAAAGCAGTGAGGTTTCTACCAAAACAAGGTCGCCTCCAGCCTCATTTTCATTCAAAGGCCAGGCAACTACGCTCATAACTGTAAAATGGTCTATTGCTATATAAATTCATTACCATTTGGTGGTACTGATAATGCTTTACGGTAGATTTTATTCCATCCACCCAAACCTCTTGTGACACATCAGGCTATTTTGCAGAATGCAATAATCCCAACCCTTGGAAGACCGACGTGTACACCAAGAGGATAAACATTCTTTTTTGTTCAAAAAGTATAGCATTGGTTTAGTGTTAAACTCAAATCTTGTCTATGTTAATCGCTACACCAATTTCAAAACGGGTTGATATTTCGAGATTGTCCTGTAATGATGCTTGAATCTCACAATATTTTGACAGAGCTTGCCCTTTAGTCGCTATGCCGGAAAACATGGCATCAGAAAGGGGCAGGCACTGGTTCGAAAGTCTGGATCACAATTTTCCTAACTCAAGTTTTCCTAAAACCAGTCAGAAATGACTGAACTTCATGAATTTTCACACCAAATGTGGTTTGCTGGATGGCGTCTCAAGCTGACCGTATTTTACAAGTTACGCTGGGCATAAAACATGGGGCGTCCGATTGAAAGGTTGAAGAGGTAGTATAATTTAATCAACTGTTCACGGAGTACATTAGCGAGTTTAAGATTTGACGACAGCAAACGGCCACGAAAATGCCACAAATCATTGATTTCATTGGTTGAATGAAGATGCTTTTTGGTGCAATGATTTAACGTAGTCTGCACAACGATGACGTGAAATTTTCATATTTGAGGTTCTGACGACAACGTGAGCTCGCAGCAGTAAATCTTTCATTCTTTACCTTTACATGAAAACCATTCGTGCCAAGAAAGCGAAATTGCACTTCGCCTTTTTTGTACAGCGTGAGATAATCGCAAAACATTTAAGTTAAGGAGGTAGGTAACAGTTTCCAGCACTTTTCTAAAAGCTATACTTTAAAGGAAAGGAAAGGAACTTTTATTTCAAGTGTCTAGTCGTTCTAGCGCTGGAGCACTAATTGGGGACTCTGTAAACTCAAATTAACAATTAACACAAATCAAGTCAAGGATGAATACTACCACTGTTTAACAAGTGATAATGGTACAATAATGGTATCATATAAATGCCCAATCATTGGTCAACAAGTTGCGATCATCCTTTTTACACAACAGGCTTCCATAGCAACAATATTACCTGCTAAAATCACCTTTAAGCTAGGTTTAAGCTCCAGTAACTCTAAAACGAGCTCTGTGAGCCCCATTTTTTTTTATCGAATTGTGATAAGAACGATAAGATATAACTTTTTGCAAAGTTTTAATTCTGTGGTGTGGGTTCAGAGCCACTTTAAATTTTCGAAAATTGAAGGTGGCTCTGAACCCACTCCACATATTTTTTTTAACTTTGCAAAAAGTTGCATATTATTGTGATTATAGGGAGCTTAAGCAGCAACGAAGGCAACGGCAACGAAAACGTCACTCGAAGAGGAACCTTAGGGAAATGGTGAGTATTTTGCGATTATTATCTCCTATTTTTTTTTTTACATTTTCTATTCATCAAAATGGGCAAACATAGTGATTTTCCCTTCGTTTACTTCCAAATAGTCGGTGAATGACCGGATTTAACAGTTGCCATAAAACTGCGAAATGTTTTTAAGAGTTATCATGGTTTTGGGGGACGCTGTCAAGAAATTAGAGACATTTGTATGGATTCTGAGTCATGTCTAAAGGTCCATAGCTTAATCTCTGTTCAACATCAAGGCATCAAACTTGGTCAAATGGTCCATCTCAACGTGATCTTTCATGTGGTGGTGTCAAATTATCCATTGTAAGATTTGAAACTCACCCCAGTTCATTGCTCAACCCTGAAATGGCCTTAAACCTAGTGTAGTGCAGTACGGAGATGCTCTTGAAACTTACTAAACTTGAGCTGCAGAATCGTGAATATCGATATCGTCGGTGAAATTTTACGAGATTTACTGACTGGATTAATCTTAGTCATCAGCAGGCCGTTTTGCATAGCGATCATGTTGAAAAATGTCGTAAACAAGCGGACTCTGCGTTATTTGAGTTGTCGGTTTTTTTTCCTCGTCATGGAACTGACTTACAAACACAGAAGTAAGCCATCTACTGCAATCGTGCACTGATTATGCAGCATTAAATATCCTTCCTTATTTTACCTTTTTGGTTTACATTGAGTTGACAAAGAATCAAGCCCACAATGTATTTAAAGTTCGCCTATGTTGATAAACAATTTACTGGATGCTCCATTGGCAATAAGAAATGCTGTACCGTCTATTTTGGACAATTTAAATAATTGAAAGTTGCACAAATTTAATTCATGGTTAATTGTCTGTTGAATTTGAGATTGTTGTCTCAACTTTTTGCGCAGGAGGTATCGCAAGCTAAAACAAACCAATGAAAGCTGCACTTATAATTACTCCCACATACGCATCGTGTCAGTCAAACACGATCTTTATCGATTTTCAAGAACTTTGAACTAGATTCCTCATCATTCACAAGAACAATAAATCGCTGCCTCTTGGTTTCACGGTGAATATCTTAGTCTTTTCTTATTGAGTTGTAAAAAAATGAACTGCCCTCCCGACAGGCGCATCGGCTCCTTTCCATTGGGCATAAAATTACTTTAACCGGATGCTCTCATTTAGTCTAAATGGACGAAGCGGTCAACTAATTACGCCAAACTTTGGATAGCTGTGTTCTCTGGCACGGACAAATTATGTCAACAAACCTTGATGGAAAAAAAGGCAACAACTGAAAATAAAAACGCCAAACTGAAAAGAGCGCATCCATATTTTTATATCATATGAGTTGACTTGAAGATGACTTTTTCTCAATTAAAGGATTAAGTGTAATATCACTGACAACGCTCTCTCTCAACAACTAAGTGCCCTGCTTGAGTTCTTCCCCCACAAGGTGTTTTTTTTTCTTTTTCAAGTCTCTGAGGAACCGGTTAAGAATCATTGACACCTGTGCCAAGTGCTTCAAATTGTCACTAATTTGCCTTGGGGAAAAACGAAAATTTTCGAGAAATACTGCACCAAATAGTATATATGAGTACCGTCAGTTTAAAAAAAAAAGAGTAATAAAATTCGTATCCGTGAAAAAAAAAAAGCATCTTTTTCAGCACTGTTGTTTTCACAAACGCACCTCAAGAAACTGGATCAGTCAGTTTCAGCTCTTTTTGTCTCTTTACATAATCGTTACGCGGTGGATGAAACTGTCACATTCCTCGTAAGAGTATTGTTCTGAATATCTGAGTTCTGTCTTTGTCTACTGACACTGACCACCGAAAAGAACGAGAATGATTTCTGAAAATTTATGCTTACTTTCAAATGTTTATAAAAGATGTTGACGATGCATTCATATATAATGAGGAATAACTCCCCTAGTGATTTGATTTCGATCATCGATAATGCTCTGATGTTTATTATCATACGATCTCTGGCTTGAATCCAGCAAAAATACTTGGAGCTCAGGTTTGTAACTATATTTGAAGTTCACCCATGGATATTTTTTTTAGTATTCCAAAAGCATTTTGGTTTTTATTACACTCGAAAAGTCGACATGTTAAAAAAAATCATTTATATTGTTCACTCTTAACAAAGATCTCAACGATTACACAAAGACCCATTATTTTATTATTGTTTTCAGCTGACGGCATGTAGGAACATTCCCCAAAGTTTAATTGACGCTGAAAAGACCAAACTCTTAAAACTCTCGGAAAGTTAATGTAGAAGTCATTACCTGCTTTAAAATTATTAATAGGCCAAGTCATAAAGGTTTAATAAAAATTAAACTATGCTTTAATTAAAGTTTGCAAATGGCCGAGGTAAACTAAATGCCTGACAAATTGAAACTAAAGTAGTTGACAAAAATACCCACGAGGAAATATCACACAGTTCGCGACGGCCACAAGCGCTTGG
>BLAZ01000992.1:2557313-2559813 GCA_014633955.1 Acropora tenuis
TTCAAATTTTTGTAAAAGTACTTAATGTATAGTCAGTGATGGAGAAGGCCTTCTATAATTGAAGTGCCACCGGTTTTAGAGGAAGCCATAAGTTGGGAATTCGTTGGTTATATACCCCGGCTGTGTTCGTCAACAGACGATTTCAGGTGACGTTACATATTTTTTCGGAGATGCTTCCGGACGAATGCTCTGAATTTGACAAACCTGCTAGAGTTACCACAGGAAAGCTCTTGATGGTGATTAAGCGACCCACTAAAAAGATTTAAAATCGGCTTTACGAGTTCGAGGCTTCAATTTCAGGTGTGAATTGCAAAAAGAGCCATTTCCCCCTCCCCGCCTTGCCACGCAAAAAAATGTCGCCAACCCCATTATTTCGCATGTTAAAAGTCGGCAAACATTTGATACTCACTGGTCAACCTTCGAATAAGTGTGCGCCGCTGACAAATTGCATCGCGTTCATTCGATCACAGTGCGAACTAGATCCTGCAACCTACAACAACAACAACAAGCTCGACGATGAGAAAAAACAGCTGCCGGTTTCTCAGTCATCTCGAGGAGAAGAAGTTAAGGATGTTTACCGCGTCGAAGATTACCTCAACAACTTTAGATATTGGCGTTAAGTTCTGTTTCAAAATTAATTAAAAAAGGCGACCTGTTCATTGTAAAATGGCAAAAATTCTAACGGAAATGTTTCGACTTAGTGACTTTGCTTAACAGCTGCCAATCAAACAACTCTGTGTTGTTTTGAACGACTCAAACTAGTTTTCGGCCTTCTCTTTGGTTTAAAACTTTTTTGACGAATAATAATTTCTGTTGCAATTGAAAAAAACAAAAACGTCTTGCAACGGGTAAATTGCTGAATAAAGGCAGTTTTTTTTCACGCAATTCTTATTTGGCAATTTGTCATTTCTAAGTGGAAGAGGTATTGCCGAAACGGATAATCTAATGAGTTTGAAGGACTGGTTGGCTGAAACTCGCACTCTCTTAATCAGTACAAGCAATACGAATATATAAGAAACTGCTGATTTTCAACTGTTGTATTTAAAGCGTACTAGGTCACAAATTCAGCGAGAACGTCGATCAAGAATGAACTTGCTTCACTTAACCACACGCTATTCTAATGCCGGCAAATTTTTACTAAGGATCGAGAACTCCTTTTGCCTTTTGCGCGTAAATATGTAATCAGTGATATGCACTCAAGTACCAAACGTTCCGAATAATTGATGTCATATTTTTTTCAGTGCCGTAATTTGTTCTTTTTGAGTCCTCTGTTTCAGAAACTCAAAACAACGGCTCGATTATATGGCACGTCACATTTTGAAACTTGTTTACGTTGCCAACTTTAAAACGACGATATGTTTTGTTGGACTCTTTGATTAGAAGTTACGGCCGTTTCTATACTATAATTATCAGCCTTTTGACATTTCACATGCCAAAAATTTGGAAAAGAGAGACTTTTAAAAATATAGTTGATGCGTAGTAATGATTCATTTCCTTGGGATTTTCTCATAAAATTGGTCGTTTCTTTCAAAACCTTTCTAATTAAAGCCCATTCTTACCTACCTCCATAATTTGGCTACTTCAAAGAACAATCTCTGTCAATTTCATTTCCCACTCTGAAGAAGATTGAATAAAACATTGCAAAGACCTTCATCAAGAACGTAAATTTTAAAATTGAAATTACATTGAATTTTCAATATGCAATTATCAATTTGTTTAAATTGCTGTTTAAAGTTCTCCGCTTCATTTTGGTTGCATATTCATTCGTTAATTGTCAACCATTGTTGTGTGAAAGAACTTACACGGGGGTTGTAACCCAGAAATCTATATCGGCTTGAAGAATATGCAAAATAAAGAATTTAGTGTCGTCGGAGATTTTGCCGAGCATTTGAAATTCTGTTTCTGTTTCTGTAAAACATAATTACATGTAACTGCGTCATACTCGGTGCTTCAAAAGGCCACAAAACGACGATGATTGTCACTTCATTAATCGGTGCTTACCGCAGTCGTTCCGCTTCGACGCAACTTTTCCAAGCTTAACGTTAGAACAGTTTGCCATCGCTCACTTTGAAACATGACTTAACCCAAACAAGCAAATTTTTCCTATAAAAGTGCCGAAGAAATTTCCTTTGGTACCAGAGGTTATTTATTTCTTGCTTGCTTTTGTTGTTTTCCCATCTTCTGCGTGCGGCTTCGCTCCTTCAATTTATGCAAAAGTCACGTGACCTCAGTTTACTTTAAAAAATCTGAATAGGTGCGAAAAGCTTCAAACGCCAGGCTTCTGTCAGATTGTCAGAAACTATTCTTCTCTCCCCTGAAAATTTTTTGGGTTGATTAGGTTACAGACAAATCTGACATATTTTACTGAGCATGCATGCAGAGGCAGATGACAGCATGAATTCTTGGCCACTTGTAAATATAACATACTAAACGATCTTTTCAAGTTATAAAATCCTGAATTACTTTTTATTTTCACCACTCCGTTCTTTTATAGGAACAT
>BLAZ01000993.1:31255-38755 GCA_014633955.1 Acropora tenuis
GAATGATTTTTGCTTTACTTGACAAACTTAATTTCAATTGATATGGAATTCCCTTCCCCTTGCAAAGTTGCTTACACTGTCATAGATCTGTGGCCTAGAAAGTAAGGCATAGATCTTTCCACCTCTTCAACAAAATTAATTGTTAGAACACTCAAGGCTAGTGTCTCACTGTATCAGTGCCTTTTGACCCTTGCAGGGTAAATTTGTCCATGGAATTGTGGTGTGTAGCTAAAAATTTTCAATACCACTCTGACCTCATTGGTCGTCAAAACTTGCTTGGCCATTAGTTGTGCAACCTATCGATTTTAAGGCTTTCTTGAGTCCTGGAAGTTTATTTAAGTAAAAGATTTTTTGACAATTTGAGATCTCATTGTACCAGTTAGAACAAAATTAATATTGAACTGTACACGATGCCACTTTTTCTGTCCACTTAGCACTGTTCTACAAAGTCTTGTGTCCTCCAAGTCCCGCATACTCTTGAAAGCACAGTTGTTGTTGTTAGAAATAGAGACGATTACGGTTCTTCCTGACCTGGCTCCCTAAGCAGGGAGTTAGCCCTTAAAAATGTTAATGAATTTTTTATTATTGTATGAACCAATTATTGCAGCAACAGTTGAATGAAGTTTAAAGAACTGCCACAACATTTGTCTTAGGGTTTGGTGTTTGAAGTTAGCCACCTTGTATTATCAGATCAACAACAACAACAACACCTTTATTCGCTTTGTACTTAATTGCATACCTTAGGACTATTTCACCTCTAGGGTTAGCAAGTACAAAAATATTATCTTTTCTATTTACATATATATGTATATCTATATAAATCAAGCTGAAATCGTCCTAAGGTTTTCTAGCTTGTTTTCCCAATTTTTAAAGTTGTGAAGAAGCAATATTAAAGGGAGAATACATTAGGAGAGAAAGGGTATGTGTTTAAGTTGTGTTTAACGATGTTGTTTTGAAAGTAAATAAGGTTTCAGTTGTTTTGAGAATTGTAATACATTTAAATCTTTAAGGTTTGTGGGAATTTTGTCCCAGACAATGCATGCAGCATACAGTAACCGATTGTTTGTTTTCCCGTATTAGTTCACACTTTCTTTGACGTAAAGGTTTAAGGATCTAAGGGCAGCCTTCAACACCATTGATCATAAGACCGTAGCTGAACTACTTGAGAGAGACTTCAGTGTTATGGATAAAGCTCTTTTCTGGATTAAATTGTTTTTGCTTGGAAGAAAACCATGCGTGATGGTCCAGCAATGGCACTCACATGACTGTGATGTAAACAGTGGAGTCCCACAGGCCCCTGTTTAGGACCAATATTGTTCCTCGTATATGCATCACTGACAACACTCAGTTATACTTATCTTTTGAGCTGGATTCTAGTGAATCTTTAGAACCTGCAATCCTTGTAATGGAACGACGTATAACTCAACAGTACGTAACCCTTGAGCCTGGTGCGACTCTTCCATGACAATGAAAAATCACTTTGGCAAAGTTTGTAGCAATTTAAAGCATTTTTTGGCTTATACAAAATTAAAAAGATCAGAGTTTTATCAGTAGGTACCACCAAAACATTGATCCATGCTTTTGTGACATCAAATATAAACTACTGTAACTCCCTCCTATATGGCTTACCAAAATGTCAAACAGCTTTGTCAAAAAGTACTACCGTAAATGCAGAGGCACGTGTCGCCTGTGGTGTACCAAGGAGATGTCACATCACACCAGTTTTGAATGGTTTACATTGGCTCCCAATTCAGCCCTGTATCAAAATTTTATTTAAGATCACACGATGGATGTTCAAGGTTTTAAGAGAAATGGAACCATTGTTTCTCTTGGGACTACTACAGGTAAAGTAGCTATCTTGTTACAACCTGGGAAGTGATCAGCAGCAGCATTCGACTATTCCTAAAACAAGGTGCAAGACTTTCGGGGATAGAGCATTTGCAGTTGCTGGCCCAAAATTATGGAACAATCTACCATTTTCAATTAGACAATTAGAAACTGTGAATGTTTTGAAATCAAATTTAAAGGCCTATTTATTTCAACAGGCATTTCCAGGGCTCGAGACTAACTTTTTAGCTTGCTAGCCCAGTGGCTAGTGACAGGTTTTATCCACTAGCCAAAACAAATTTTTCACTAGCCAGATGCAGACATTTGTTACTGTAAAGTGAACAAAGATTCTCTCAGACTTGTGAGCCAAACTTCTTATAGTTCTTGATAGTTTAGCACTTAATTATTACAAGATTTTAAATAATATTTGTTATTCAAGTCTTAGCTTTTTTTTGTACTTAGTTAAATGTGTACGGCTCTTTAGAAGACCACTCTTTAGTGATAAGGATCCTGTGGATAAATAAAGTTATCTATTTTTATTTTATTTTATCTTTTATTTTCATCCTGTCAATCAGTGATAATGGTCCCGAGAAACAACACCATTAATAGAAAGGCGCATGACCGCTTCCACGGTAGAGACACCAAGTGTTGACCGGGAGTCACACATGATCTTGTAGAGATAAGAATTGGCCCTCTCGCAGCAGGCAGTTCGGGCGGGGATAACAAGGCAAATTTCGATGACCAGCAGAAAATTGGGGAAACGTTCCCGCACCTGTAAAGCACAAAGTTTGATTCTCGCTGAACCGCCGTCAAAACTTCGGAAATAATTCATTCCACTTTAACTCTATACGTTGCAAACATAGACATCGATGTTATAATTATATAGGCGTCGCTCAACAACGAAAACCGAAATTTTTGCTTCCGTGAGAAATTGGCACAGAACTTTGCAACTAGCCGCCGAAAAACATTCCTTGCTAGTTTTCAAAATGCCGATTCACGATTTCTCATGAACACAATAATTCGTTCCATCTTAACTTTATTTCCAATTTGCAAACGTAGGCATCGTTATTATATAGGCATCATTCAAATTTTCGAACAACTTCGATTTTTTTAATTTTTTGAAAGTGTGGGTGAACTCCGGAAGATGCTGCGTACATGAAACATGATCCCTAGAGTTCCGCATGATTGCACGAACGACTAATCATTAGCGGGAAGCAGTTCATTTGCCATTTGTTGCTTTTTACAAATAAAGTCAACCATTCTATCGCAGTTTTAATAAGTAATTTAAACTTCTTGTATGGGCCAATAAATTATATACATGATGGTTATTACATATGTTTTAAATTCGGCATGCTTTGACTCAATTTCGTTTTGTGAACAATATCAACTTTTCATTGGATTCCTGTGGGCCTTCAGTGCTCACAAATTTTCACTAGCCAAAATGGCTAGTAAAGCACAAAAACCACTAGCCAAAATGGAATTTTTACTAGTCTGTGGCTAGTTGGCTACCATTAGTCTCCAGCCAAGATTCTGCCAATAATTTTTTATTCCATATATTATGATTAGAATTTTTCTTAGAATTTGTACATACTTTTTCTGTATTTTTACACATCATTATTTTAAGTATAATTTATTGTAAAGCGCTTATAATTTGATATAAGGGCTATATAAATTTTATTATTATTATTATTATTATTATTATTATTATTATTATTACTATATGATGGTTGGTTGAGTTTACACGTGAGATAATTTCCAAATCTCTTTGTGCCACTTTAAGGAGAGCTGTCTCTTATTATTCAATCAGGAAAGAACATGCAAAGTAGACTTAATTTGTTTGTTGTCAGCTGATTCATTTGAGAATTTAGGGGTCAAGGTTCTTCTTATGTGAATTGTGTAATTTAACATTTTGAAGTACAAGTAAATTAATGCAGTGGGTTAATTACAAAATTATAGAAGTAAAATTTAGTCCAGTCATCTCACAGTTTCTCTCATTAGCTGAAGTAATTCTACATAATATAATTGAGGTGAATACTGACATTATACTGCAGTAAATAGGTGATATGCATTCCCTATTGCTTTCAGTCTCACCTGTAATGTTCAGCAAGTTTTGCATGATTGACCCTGCTACTGTAATTATCTGTTTATCTGGTAAACGATTTTTTTCTATAATGTTTCCAGATACTGCAAATATCACAGCATTTATCACTCAACCTTCAAGCCCATCCTATGCAGTGGAAGGACAGAACCTCACTCTCGTGTGGACCTACACTCTTGCTAGTACAGTTGGCCTTGCACAGTTCTCTATTATTACTAGTGATAGAACTGAGTTATCTATTGGGCGCAGATTTAGCCCTGGTGCGATAACTGTAAAGCCAAAGTTTCAAGTGCGATTCAGGGCACAAGCAACGAACACCAGAGCAGAGCTTAGAATTCTTGCTGTGCAAAGATCAGATCAAGGAACTTACAGAATGAATGTTGTTCCAAATGATCCTGGTGCAGAACTTTTGCAGGATGTGGCCATTTTTGTCAATTGTAAGTATTGACTGAAACGTGCTTAGCAGTATCAGTATTGAATGTTATGTATGCTTTGAAGATTTTAGTCCTTCCAAAAGTTTTGTTACTGTTTGGTATTACTCTGGGAGTAACCATTATTTATTGCAAGTGTTAGAATAGAAGTATAAGTATTGCTTGAAATTTACTAAAGTGACTTACAGTATAAGTTAAAAATAAAGATTAACATTAAACTGAAATATGCTGTGAAACTGTGCATCTGTTATGAACAGTAACTTACACACATACATCCTTGCCTTTTGCAGATCCACCCAGCATCACTGAAATCTCTGGAAACCAAACAGTAACTGAAGGAGGGAATGTGACATTGAACTGTTCAGCTGATGGTAAACCAACACAAAACATTACATGGACGAGACCCTCTAATAACAGTGTTGTCACCATGCCATTGACTGAAATTAGAAGACAGGATGCTGGAATGTACAGATGCACAGCTGAGAATGGGATTGGAAGCCCTGGTATTGGAGATGTCTGGATTGATATCCAATGTGAGTGTTGCAATTTACACTGTTGAGTTCAGGGTTCAATCTTGCATGGAATTGTTTTGGTAATGTCACCTTCAGGCTGCACTTTGCAGTTAAAAAATTATAATTAGAAACAATTTTCATTAAATTAAATTAAAGTGTGCAAAACATGAAACCTCCAACTTTATCCAGTGGACCACATCACTCTTTCTAGAAGGTAGAATGATTTTTCTCCCTAGACCACACCTTTGAGATGCTCTGGAGATTTTCTGGTCACTAATTTTTTGTAGTTTAAAATATATTTTGATGAGGAGGCGAGTTTTGCGGATGCCATTGTTCACATATTGTGATGTATTTAGTAAATTCCCAAAGGCTGCAAGCAGTTACAAAAGTAGTTACATTATTATTTTTCACAAAGTCACTTTGTGCTAGTATTGGTAAAAGGTCCTTTAATTATTCACAATTTTTGTTTGCAAAATGAGGACGTAGAATTAAAAGTTTCCCCCCAAAATGCAGGAAAATGCATCTCCGAGAGTCTAATTTCAGTTTATGGGGTGCCCGCTTACTCTAACTTGAGAACCCTCTTACTTCACAATTTAATGAAACCCCTGCACCTGAGTTTCATGCAGGAAAAAAATGACATGGATCAAGTAATCCATTTCAATGCAGGTTAATGTGTTAAAATCTCCCAAAGTGCAATAGGGAGATACAAACAAACTTGGTAACTTTTGTGTGATGTTTGAAGCTTTTTATACCAAGGAAAATATGAAAACACTTCAAAATCATGAGGTAATGAAGTTGCATAAAGACAACCTGTCATCCTGTTTCACTCTGTTGTCTGGTTATGAAAATGCAACTGGATCTTAAATCCAAGGTGTTGGATATTGAGACATGTTCTCTGTGAAGAGTCTGAATGATTAATTTGCTTAAACCCTCATTGCTTGCACACAATTTACCTGCTTTGAAGCTTAATTCATTTGATTGTACAATGCATAATGCTAGGATGTAGGGAATGGTTGTGGTGACCAATTTGGCAAACAATTTATGAGTCTTGGTCACCAGTGCAGAAAACTTAGGCATGTTGACATCTGCTTCGGGGTACTGTCCTGCCCTTTTATGCTCTTGAAAACACAATTAGCATGAATTTCTGTTGTTACACTAATGAAGTGTTATCTTATTCATTCTCCAAGTGGCTGTTAAAGTTGTGGTCAGTGTATGAGTCAAGGTCGATTTTGGAGCAGTTTTTGAGACCTAAAATGTGGAGTCATACACCGGAAGAAAAAGGTGTATGTTTGAGCACATTACAAGGATGGCCTCTCATTAAATATTTCTTAACGGCAGGGTTACTAGGGCACCCACTGGGCCAGGAAGCCTTGGGGGCTACTGGAGTTCCATAACTATATTTTACACTACTATTCATCCCCAATATTTTAACATACTTTGTTGTGAAGTGTGCTCAAGGCCAATCCGTTTTTGGTTTTCTTTTGTTTTGTTTTTCATGTCATGATAATTAATTATATGCTGAAGCATGGATTCCTCCCTGTATATATCCAATTTTCCTTTATCTGTCCTCTAACTACTGTGGCCCTTTATCATCCTTTCAAAACAATCACAGCATACTGTATCATCTGTTCTACTGACTTTTAAATAAAATTAAATTAAAGTGTGCAAAACATGAAACCTCCAACTTTATCCAGTGGACCACATCACTCTTTCTAGAAGGTAGAATGATTTTTCTCCCTAGACCACACCTTTGAGATGCTCTGGAGATTTTCTGGTCACTAATTTTTTGTAGTTTAAAATATATTTTGATGAGGAGGCGAGTTTTGCGGATGCCATTGTTCACATATTGTGTCATTTGCGTGCATATTTACTTGAAGAAGGAATCATGCTTATTACAAAATTGAGTAATTAATTGATCTTGAACTTTGTAATGATTTATCTAAATAAGACTTGGTCCCATGTAAAATGCTAAGTTTGCAATCTAAAACTTGAAGTTTCGAGGTAACGGGGCAAATTTACCCATTAATTTAATTGGGAGCAGGGATTGTGCAGTGGTGAGAGCACTCGCCTCCCACCAATGTGGCTCGGGGTCGATTCTCTAACTCGACGCAACATGTGGGTTGAGTGTGTTGTTGGTTCTCTTCTCTGCTCCGAGAGGTTTTTCTCAGGGTACTCCGGTTTTCCCCTCTCCTCAAAAACCAACATTTCCAAATTCTAATTCGATCCAGATTTCAGTGGACAAATAGCCACTATGTGGAGGTGCCACTGCAAATTCCCATTATTATTATTATTATTATTAATTCTTGTGAAAGAATGTCTCCATATCACTTCTCGTCCCTCACCCATTGTACCATGTTATCTCAGTGTTTGCAGCCAATTGTGGCCTGGCAACCTTATTTGTGTTATCAGTCATCTGTGTAAATTCAGTCCACAATATGTGTCTCCTGACCGTTACGTGTGCTACGCAACCCAAGGGAAGTTGCTGATTTAATGATTTTTAGAAAGTTAATAGTGCATATACAGTGACACTAGCAGAGGAAGTGATGTGAGCTGTAGTTGATATCAATGATAATGGTATTAATAAAGAATTACATGGACATGCTTTTTCGTAAAATTGGGCAACCACGAAGCC
>BLAZ01000993.1:244754-247596 GCA_014633955.1 Acropora tenuis
TTAATAATTCACAGACATTTGCTTCACACAGCTTTTCACAGTTGGTTTTCGCCACCGAAATTTTCACGAATAAAAAAAATACAAGCTGACATTCGTGGTTTTAAACATGATATTTGCTTTTCTAAATGGATCAAAATGAACTGGCTGCGGGGGGAATTAAAGCTTAAACGTTAAATTCCACATAATTTGATACACTTTTTTTTCTTTTATGGAAGACAACAGATCAGGGTCATTAATCTTCCTAGACGAATCAGTTTGCCGGTTGGTTAGCAAGTATTCACTTTCGTTTGACGGTCGCACTGAAATGTCAATCAAGGATGCTATTTCTAGTTGTGAGAAGAGCCATAAAACCATGGACAGAGGCTGTTACACTGTAGTTATCCATAAAACACAAGCTACATATACATACAAATCAATAACGATGATTCGTTTGTTTTTGGCGCAACATGATCTCGTTTGACGGGTTAATTAGCCCTACTAATCGCAGAGTTGTGAGGGATTTTTTTGCGACGTTATACAATTTAATTTCCTACAAGTTCGTGTCATAAGAAAGTAAGTAAGATTATCAGAACTAGATTAACACAAATCTAGATTTTGATAGTAGACCCAACTACGTCGTAGATTAGCCCTACCAGTCACAAAATTGTGAGAGATTTTTTGGTGACGTTGCAGCATTTAATTTGCTAGAAATTCGTGTCATAAGATAGTAAGTAAAATTGCCAGAATTCTAGATTTTGATAGTAGACCCATCTACGTCGTAGATTAGAGGGAAATGTTTCATGTTTCAAAACACTTTGAAATGATGCGATAAAGTTGATAAAAGCCGGCAGGTACATTAATTACTTAAAATGACATGAAGAGGAGAAATAATACACGATTCAAAACATATAGCTAGTTTGATAATTACAGGAAAGCATCCTGCAATTCCATGGTGTTCTTCGGAGTGTTAATTAGTACTCACCTGTTATTTAAAGATTCTCAGCAAAAGAAACTACTGACACTTGTTTTGATTTGCAGCTACCGACGTTGGTTGTAAGCAAACTGAGTGAATTCTGTAGTTGCCTTCTCATATATTTCCACCAACTGATTTGCGTAACAGAGACGAAAAGTCAATGTTCTGGCAATTTTCCTTTTCAAAACCAAAAAGTGAAAATGATTGATTGTGGACAAGGGCTATGGACTGGAACAACTCAGTGCGCACTCATTATAAATTGTTGGATAATGAATCCCTTAACATTGATAACCACTTGTGATTGGGACATGTTTCCCTGCATTCCGAGAAAACTCCGTGTAAGAAACTTACTAATTGATGGGCATTTGCTTCACAGAGATTTTCGCACTTGACGGTTTCCGCTTGGCAAACTTACGAATAATCAAAGTCACGGTAATAGCTGACATCTATAATTTTTAAAATGATAGTTCTTTTTCTACATAGATCAAACTAAACTGTCTAGGAAGGGGGGGATATTAAAAACTTTAACTTTAAATTCCACATAATTCGATACAATTTTTTCTTTTTATAAAAGAATAAACTTAATATAAGAATTTCCGAAATTTTAAAACTTTGTTAAGAATATGCCGAACGCAAGGATTTCATTTTTTTGTTTTGTTTTGTTTTGTTTTTTTTAACATACATATTGACATGTTGAAGATCTATAAAATACAATTGACTCTATCGAGGTGAAAAGGTAAGGCATATTTTACATTTTTCTAAGAAGAAAAACTACCCTGTCAAACAATAATCATTCACTAAACGTAACCGTGTGATGACAATGTAACATGATACGCATCCAGACACTAGGCAGTAATTTGATACCTGTCTATAACCTTGGAATAGTCAAGAATCGACAGGCCTGGGCCTGAAAAAAACACGTTCCTTGAAAAGGAAAAAAAAATTGAATTCTAAGAAGGGAGCAAAAAAAAAAACCCAAAACAATTAAGGGACTTTCAGTTTTAGAAAATAAGATCAAATAGCACCAAAAACACCTTGGCTGAATATTTCCGTCCTTTTGCTTCATAACTTTGTCAATGAAAGTCAAATCCGAGCTTCTTATTTTCAGATCAATTCTCTTTCGATGAATTGGTCTGCGTACGGAAACGAAAGTTCATTGTTCGGGAAATTTTCCTTTTCAGAGCCATTCATGTGGACTTTGGACTGGCACAACACTGAGTGCGAACTGGTAATAAAAATCCTGCAGCGGGAGCATCATCTGAAAATTACTTCTTGTTTCGTCAAAATTATCGTGCGTGCAAAATGCGTTCTAATTGCGCTGGAACGAATTTGCCATCAGCGCTTTGTGAAGAAAACAAAAACAAAATATCTAGTCAAGTCACGTCCCCCATGGTACTTCAAAACAAGAAATTTAAAGTCGTTAATTGGGAGGCAACGGCCGCGAAATGTACTGCAATGAAAAAAGCACGTTCGAAGCGTGCAAATCTGCTTGTTTTCCAATTTTATTGTTAAGTATGTAAACTGCTGACGTTCTCGTTTCCTTCGCCGTCATGGTTACTTAAGCTCCTTACAGTCATTTCCACATGGGCCACCATTGAGAATTAATAGATCCCTGTTGCTATTTTTAAATACCAACTATTTTTTTGGTTCTTAAAAGAACCAAGAAAGTTCTCTCAGATTGAAGCTAACTTTCAATGAGGGTCTTTATTCCTTCTCACCACTGACCCTGTAACCACTGAGTATGAAGTAACAAAACTGACTTAACTGTTCTCTTGCACCGAGCAACATCAGTGTAAGAGTTATAAAATGTGCAAGCATAGCGTTTAAAGGTAATAATTGTTGCGCTATAAGAAAAAAAAAACGTATAAATCCATGGTCTAAATTCTTTAT
>BLAZ01000995.1:20898-30898 GCA_014633955.1 Acropora tenuis
TGTCTGTAGATTCGTTTTTGATAAGTTTTGGCAATTTTATTTTTTGAGCCAAACTCATGATTTTTCAAGGGCAATTAGCTTTTGCATAAAGGACAATTTTGCCAATATTCAAAATGGTCCCATTTTTCGAATATTAGGTGTTTTTTAAAGCGGTTTTTTCTTATAGAGTAACTCTATTGTATCTGGAGATTCCTTTTTGATATGTTTTGTCAATTTTGTTTTTTGACCAAAACTGATGATTTTGCAAAGGCTATAGCCTTTGCATCGAGGCCATTTTTGTTAATATTCAAAATGAAAATCATCATCTGTATCATCACGTGTTGCCTCTCTAAGAGGGATTTTGTTTCTGCGTTTCTTTGTAAATGCTCGTCATTCTTTTTAACTGCTAATAAATTTTTAATCCAAATTAATACACTACGTTGATGGTTTCTAGACTGAGAAAGCATTGCATCACTAATTTTACAAGCAATAATTGAATAAAACTTGCTATGGTGATTTTTCTCTGTAATTCAAGTTTAAAAAAAAACTATAGTTTTTGTGCTGAATTGACTGGCAATCAAAGCAAACTCTGCCGAAAACTCCTTACAAAAATCTCGGTCACCATTGCAACATGTGCAGTAGCGATGCAAGCAATATTGACAATGCAATCAACTGGACTCTTTTGACAATCATTCTTTCTGAAAGAAGAGTTTTCTTGGTATTAACAATATCTATTCAATAAATTTGGAAAATTGGAACATGTTTTGAAGAGAAAGAGCATCGCAGTAGTTTATTTGGTACTTAAACTGTGTAGTTGCAAAATAGGCTGAGACAACATCGGTAAAAACATGACTCTTTAATGGCGTTTATGACCTGCAATTTTTTTCTATTGCGCAATTTACATTTAGGTGCAAAAGTCATACGTGCTGGCACCAAGATGGAATCTGGGACTGTTGTCACCGATAGTAACAAGCTAGAACTGTTAATCAAATCGGACAGCAAGCTTCTTAATGACGCAGTTATTTAGGATTGTTACCGTCTTAATGTGATACTTCAAGCGGGTAACTGTATTGAAGACACTTTTCAGCTTTGGCCGCGCCAGCATGACCTGTCGGCTGAGAAGATAACATTTAGTCAAGCGAAAAATCAATTCAAGATAGTGACTTTAAGGCTTCTATTATGGTGATGAGATTTAATGTCATTAGCTTTAGATTAAAAGTAACTTCAATGTCGGTTTTTCTTTATAGTTTATGCCGGGCTAAGACAAAAGAGAAAACAAGATGATTCTGGCCTTCGTTTAGGATCTCTTAGATCTTGGTAATTCAGAAATATTGATTTAGATTGAGACACCAGTATGTCTCGGATGAACAATTTTGCACAAAAGTTGTGTAGGCAAGGGATTTCAATCATGGGAGGAAATATCTTTATGGATTCCATGATTGGTTACACTTCGGAAGACGTAGATATCGTGATGTAAAAGCCGATGGAAATATTACTTGTAAATCTCTTTCTCTGGTCGAGCAAGACAACTGTAGTTTTGTGAGCAAAGAACTAAAAATATTGAAATATTTCATTATGATATGCATCTCTGTCAAGTCAACGCTTTGAGCAATAAAAGGTCAAGATTCGATTGCTCAAAGTAAACAACGGTGAGCAATGAAATGTGATATTTTTTCAAGCTTCACGTTGACATTGTTCAGAATTCGTTGAAGCTGGCTAATCGCAAAACACGTACGGATATGCAACAGCGATAACAAAACAAACGGACCTGGACTTTCAGCGTTTGGGCCCCACAAGCAGGGACCAGTTGATCGAATCATAGTTAATGCGAACCATTGGTTAAGAAGTATCAAAACGTTTACCTTTCTACGCTAGTTAACACTGCTTAGCGCCAATCACGCTTCGAGCAACTCGTTCTAGAGAAAGAAGCAAAGCCTGGAAGGTTACCTGGTTACCAAATCGCCTGGAAATAGCTACATTTTGTTGAAACTTTCCAGGAATAAAGTGGAAATATGGTGTTATTTTACGATGGAGTAGGAAATTCTTTACTGAGGTTTGCTCTTTTTCTTTTTTTTCCCTCAAAAAACATACCTTTTAGCCAATGAGAAAATTCTTCTGTCTTCCTAGCATGTGTAAGGCCTTTAATTCCTCTATGCAATAGACATAAAACACTTGGTACAAAACGTAGCCAATTTGCATCACTCTTACTATTTTTTTCAATCAACGGATAAAAGTCGTGAATTCCACTCTACTTAACGGTTGGCTGAGTGAATAAATCACTAGAGAGTCGTTCGGGAAATCACGGCTTCGAACAAAAGCTGGACAAACACTCAGTAAGAAATCGGCGATTTATTCATCACGTGACAGGAGTTGACTGATCGATATCGCCTGTAGCTCTCGCTGAAGGGGTCCTTCGTCCGTTCCTTTACAAGGTAGGAAGTTACCCATTAATATCTCAGTTTTCAACCGTAACCATGTCAAATTAAACCCAAGTAATGTTTACGAACGAGGCTAAAAGAAAACGAAGCCAATGTTCTCAAAATTAAGAAGATAAGTAAAGTAATAACGCTTGAGGTGTGGTGTGGGACTAAGGAAACACTGGTAATTATTTCTTAAGAGAAGCTTCGATTGTATTCTGAATCGAAGGAAGCCGTTAAATGACATGAATTGTTGGAAGAGGATTCAGCAAATACTGCCACTCGATGTGCATTTTCCTCAGTTCCCCCAAAGTACTTAACGTCTGTCTGGTAACGTTTGTTAAACACTATCAGTGTTTCCTTTTTTTGTCAAGTTCCCTATAGAATTCGAATGCATTCGAAGGTTAGTAAGGTCTTCTTTTCGACCTCATACCTTTGAGTATCTAATTCGTTAACGTGAGTGTAAAACCAAAGCTACTTTCTCTTCGGACGTAGTGCTACATGAGGCGGGCTCGAGGGAAACGTACCGTATCAAGAGTTTTTTATTGCTCACTAAAGATACTTCTGAGATACATATAAACAGAAAGGTTTAGGGTTTACGAGCGAAGATCAGTTTTTGCACCTGCACATATATGCATCCGAGTTTGACAAGAGTACGAGCGATATATATTGCTGAAAAACCCAGTCATCTCTATTCGCTTTATCATAGTTAACTATGCTTAAATTGAAATTTGCATAATATAGCGCAACTTATGCATATATACCATTTCATGTGAGGCAAGTAATTGAGATAACAATAGACGACAACAAGCAGAAATTGTTGATTTTGAACGGAAAAGGAATTTATAAACTTAAAAACAGGACAATTCTAATCAATTTATCGTTCTTCCTTTGAAGTTAATGGAACAGAACAGTCCTTGGTTCGACTCCTCGGCTCCGCTTGTAAATAGCTTTTGGTTTGCCTCCTACCAGTTGGAATGCTTAATATGTTAAGTTTATCTGAGTTATTTCGTTGCTTTGAGATCATTTCTGTCAGTGGAGTATCTGGAAACTAACCTTTTTAGCTGAGTTTACTTTCACTATACACAAGACTGATCGAGTAAGCAATACGCTTCGTTAGTTTTTCAAAAGTTTCAGTTGTCTTGTTGCGTATGTTTAATCCTGTTCTCGTGGCTACTTTCGCAATTAGATGCATAATTTTTTCAGTCACACGTCTCTCCGTTAATACTCTATAAATTGTCTTAGAACGATATGTGGGGGGGATTTTGTGCTTAGTTCATCAGTTACTTTAAATGAAATTTTAAATAAATTTTAATAGCCGAGGTAATGAGATAAAATACAGCGGATAAGGTGAAAAACTGATTTTATTCGTGTTCTTAAGGTTCGATGTAGCGGGCGGCTGTAAATTTACATTTACATTTGCATTTACATTTTTACATTTTTAAACCGAGTATAGTGATTTTAGCGTTGGTATCAATATGATAGCCCTGGCTATTAATTTCAAATGCTCTTGTAGGTGAGGGAACTAAAATACGAAGACTCCCACGACAATCTACCATGAACTTCGCGAGTTTCTTTCCCTTTGCGTGCACCTTTACGTCAAGGGCAATAATTTTGTCTTCGAGACCGGAAGCTTGCCTCCATCTCCAGAGGCAGTGAATCAAAACAGTGCTTCCTGTTTATAATTAGTTCTTTCCCTTTCCCTTTTCCTTTATCAAATCCCATTTTACAAATGATCCCGCTTGTCGACGTTCCATTACCATTACCCCTCCCTTCTATTCCTCGCTTTCTTACCTCCATAGTGTAAAACGTGCCTTTGTACTGCGCTGGTAAATTTCATGCGAGAATTTTTTTTTCCTCGAAGGCTGGATGAGAGATGGAGCAAAGAAGAAACGTTCTTCTGAGCTGGCTTATCTTAATTTTTTGTGAGTATTTTCGTCTAGCATTAACATTCAGTTTCAGCAATAATACACCCACTGAGTTTGAGTACTAATCCAAAAATATCATATGCATATATCAAATTTGGCTGCACATGAACGAATCAACTGCAATCTTATACAAATTTTTTTGGAAACTCTTTCACTTTCATATTTTTTCCAGGCAAAACGTACCTTTGCGCCTTCCAAGGGATCACATCTGATTGGCTATCTGAGACGTTGTTAGCCATTGATTCAAAATCTTTCCTAAGTCTATTACCTTTCTCCTACGAATTACCTTCTTTTCCTTAGCTCGTGGAGAGCGATCGGGATGGTTGGGGAATCAGCCGGGATGTCAGGCGTAAACAATGGAAAGTTTGTAATCGATTTCCGATCGTCTCAAGATCGCAAGGCGCTTTTATTCAATCATGAAATGGTCGTTAACAATGCTTTTATTCGGATGAAATCGTAAAACAGAGAAATGTATTACACTGCATTTGCAACCATTCTATAGGCGTGATAATTCACCATATCACCTCCCTGACACTGTATCTTACTCCACGAGCTCACCACAGGATACCTTTGATATTTTGTGTACTGTGTGAACAAAATATTTTCACATATATCTACTGCCTCGTTCCCAGGATCGAGAGAACTGACCCCGTAACATGCAAGTTTCTTAAAATAACTGAAATGCAAAAAATCGTTCCAAAACATCACAAGATTTTAACATATCAATGCCAAGCTGTCACCTTTCTATGGGAAATAAATCACACCACCTAACCCCTCACAACTGGATATCGATTGCAGAAAAACTTTTGAAATATGAAAGTTTTTCGATTTCCTTTGTCCACAGTACAATCTGCTGCGTCTTGCGACTCTATTATGCCAGTCTTCCCAACCACAGGATCAGAAAGTAAGTAAAAAAATGACAAGCCGTTTCTTTCACCTTTTTTTTATTCATCAA
Organism: Acropora tenuis; assembly: GCA_014633955.1. Taxonomy (NCBI): domain Eukaryota; kingdom Metazoa; phylum Cnidaria; class Anthozoa; order Scleractinia; family Acroporidae; genus Acropora; species Acropora tenuis. Next base: position 26,178 of record BLAZ01000995.1, read on the forward strand.
TTTGTATTTCAGTGTTCTATTTTGAGTTTACTCTAAATTCCCTCACGATGTACAAGGTAGAGCTCTTGTGATATCCTCCATTTATCGCCCTCGTCCAATACTGTCTTCTGTTGATATATGTAATGAAACTGTTCTCTGTTCTACGAGTGCTCATAACATTGGTGTTATTGTGGATCAATCACATGCAACCTCATGTAAACGCAGAGCATTTGCAATGGTGCAGCTACGGAAGCAGCCACTTCGAAAGGTCAAAGCACTGGAGCTTGAAAAAAAAAGGCATTCCGTGACACATTGACTCTAGTAGGGTGGTGTGGACTCTTATGTTCAACGACAAATTGGCCAATCAGATCGACAGATTAGTAGAAATTGTGGAAAAAAAGTAAAATATTGCAATGATAAAAAGAAACAATGCATTTTTGTGTCACGCCGTGCTTACATTACGCACAATGCATTGCCTTTGGTATCTTAACTAAAAAGCAATTGAAAACTACTTGCCCTATATTACAATTTAACTCTTACGTAAGTGGCCAGGGTGAAACTTACCGTCACTGTTGGTACCAAGTGTTGATTCAGGCTTAACTCATAAATGATAACGATAAATCTAGGAGGCTAAAATCCTTCCAAGTTTGTAAAAAAACAAAGAATGGAAACTGCTAAACATTGGGCAACAATGACAGTAACTGTTTCCATTTTAATTAATTGCCGTGTCTCAAAAAGGTTATTTATTGGCAGTTTAAATTTTCTTCCTGTTTCCTTATAAAGGACCAAGTGCTCCTCCTGCTAATGTCAGTGGACACAATACAAGTTCCACCAGTATTTTTGTTCATTGGGACCAAGTTCCAGCTGCACATCAAAATGGTCCTCTATTGTATTACACAGTTACCTACAGAGCGTTACCCAGTGGTTCTGTACAAACAAGGCGTGTGTCTGCGCCAGCAAATCAAACGACATTGACTGGTCTAAATAAATACACCAACTACGGCATCACAGTGTTTGCGTTTACTATCAAAGGAGCTGGAAATGTCAATACGCCTATCTTTATTGTCACAGATGAAGATAGTAAGTTACAAGATTTATTACGTTGTTAGGGCTTGTGTCTCTACTTTTAGTCGTGAATATGCGCAGAGGAGAAACTACCATTGCTAGGGCACAGAATATGCAAATTTGTCGCAGCACTGGAGACACGTGCACCTTGCTGAGATTCCTTTGTCAAATCCAATTGGGCTCCTTTCATTCAAAGCTGCTGTAAAGAAGCTAATGTACTTGCTAGATCTGGAAGAAATGAGTGAGTATTGGATCAAGTCAAAAAAGACCTCAATTCACTGACGTTCTGTTGGTAGTGATGCGCTTTTGACAGCATCAATTTACTTATCAACCACTTGTGCAATCTTTTCAGCACTTCAGCTCGGATTGTGAGATTCTCCTCCCAACGTAACTCACTGTATTTGGTAGAGAGAGCATCAAGTTTAGCTTTCGCATTACTGCGTTGTGAAAACGAAGCATCAAATTTCTCATCCCAGTCAATGCCAATGTTAAGGCCAATTTGTACATACCAAGAAAATTAGGCCTAACCTGTGTTGAATATATACTCATTCATTATACTTTGTGTAAGGATGGATTTTCTGCATAATTATGTGGTTTCCCTCTTGGGTTGGTCGTGTCTAGTAGTTTTTCGTAGGTCTGCGATGATAGATGGTCCTCATTGAGTGTATTATGTCTTTTGCTGAAATCTTAAGTCCAATAAACAAACAAAACGGAAGTACTATCTTGTTGTAAGTACGCGTGTAAAAGTAGTAGTTTAGGAAAAGAGTCGCAGTGTGTAAGAGCACGAGTTAGGAGTGAACTACGCCCGATTTATTGCTGCGCTGGAACCAGGGTGATTTCTATAGTCGAAGTTAGAGTCTCGGTACCTTTCACTGGGCGAGCCGCTCTCACCTGATAATTAGCTACAATGATTAGCAATACATACTTCTGAACTTTGTGCCCGATGTCTCCTAGCCTTTCATCACAATCTGTAAGGGTTTACCCAGTGCAGGTTTCATTTCAACTTTCGATGAATGAAGTAGAATGTTGTTATATTTCTGAACATTTGCGCTCTTCAGTCTCAGTATTGAGTAGTGAGCAACAGTGTTTACCCCCATTTTACACAGAGAACCATAAAAATTAATGGTTTATAGACAGCAATGAAATCCGTTAGAATTAATTCATTTGATTGTTGATTGCTGTCTCAAAATGACATTTGCCAGTGTCTGTAATCTCCACTGGAGCTGGATCGTGTACCTCTAATACTTCGGCAATATCAGCTAAAAGATTGTCTCTTTCTTGTATTGTTATCATGGTTAACTTGCTCCGCGTTGAATATGCCTCAGGTTCTCCGTTACTGAAATAGCACACTTTCTTTGTCTTACCAATCGATTGACATCTTTGTAACGCTCACCTGGTTGTTTTACAATACTGTTTGCTATGAAGAACATCTCTATCCATTCCACATAAATGCGAAAAGTCTCTCGCTCACGATCAGCGTTCATTAGGATACGCAACCGGGATTGATGATAGACTTGAGCGTTGATTCTTATTGACCGCTTTGAAAACATCATATATAGAGCGTTGATTGGAATTTCTCATGCGCCGTATTGGAATTTCTAATGCGTCTTAGGGCATGTAGAAAAAAATAGTTATTCTCGTCGCCAACATGTAGAATATTCGCCTTCGATAGGACTACACCTGGCAAATATGGATAAACAACTCCACGACTTTAGATATTAGCATACCTGAATACATTGCAAAACTCGCGCCGAGAGACATCCGACTACGGTTGTTTCCAATTCTTTGTCAGACATGATTACTTGAGAAGAATTGCACACAGGTAGCGCAACTCGAAGTAACTTATTCAGATCTGAAAACTACAATGCATAGCCAAATTAAGTATTCAACAGTCTTAGGAAAAGTAGACGGAAATATTTCCTATTGATAATACAAATCTAACATTTTTCATCACGCTCTCTAAAGAGTTGGTTTTTTTTTGGTTTTTTTTTCCGTAGGCGCTTTCAACTATTTTCCCACTTAGTCACCTCAAACCCCTTGCAGGATTTTTACAGCTTTCCGATATTAAAGTGGCCAGCTCTCATTACTGGCCTTCAGGTTTCAAAAACTACGAAACACAGAGCAATAACATTGCTATTTTAAGTAATTGTTACTGAAACGTTTTTCATTACCAGCCTTAAACTTTTCTTCATATTTCCTTTCAGAACCAAGTAGATCTCCTGCTTATGTCAGAGGGAACAGCTCCAGCTCCACTAGTATTTTTGTTCAGTGGGACCAAGTTCCACTCCCGTATCAAAATGGTGTTGTATTGTATTACACAGTTACCTACAGATTGTACTATAATGGTCTTTTTCCACAAACGGTGGTTGTACCTGCACCAACAACTCAAGTGGCACTGACCGGTCTTAATCAAGGCACCCGCTACTCGATATCTCTGTCTGCGTCTACCAGCAAAGGACGTGGACCTTCCACCAACATCGATATCGCTACAGGTAAGAACAGGGACTTTCCATTCATCTATGTATTGGAATTCAAGGGAGAAAAGAAAACAACAACAACAACGAAAAAGTAAAAGAAAACCTTATACCAATTTAGAAAACCCAAAGAGGAGGGTGCGAACCGCTATGCTATAACTTAGAACGACTGCAGGGACGGTCACGAGAAAGTGCCGAGACAACTTTCCATGGTTGCCTTATAGCTGCCCGGGTGTATGGTTGTGCGCATGCGCACAGTGATGGCTGCACCACGGGGCTAGTGTAACGTGTGTTCAGCTTGCTTTGAGTCTATTTTTCGAGCATCATTGTTGATTTTGAGATATCAACGCCACGTTTTGATCCAGAGCCAAACGGGTTAGACCACAAGCCTCTTTGTATCGGTATTGGCTATCTGGCGTCCTTCACCATTAAATATACTGAAGCGTCCTCAGACGGCGCCTATACCGTCTATAATCTGCGAAAATTTAATGAAACATATCTTTGGTTGTCAAACTCTTTGTCTTCAGATTATGTCATAACTGAAACACGTTTCAAGCACTTCAGAGTCTTTCGTTTTTCTGCTCCATATTAACTGTGTTGTTAACTATTCAGGGTGCCCAAGGAAGCACATAATTCTTAATGGAATGAATGGAGAAATAATTTTCTACAGCTACTACTACTACTACTACTACTACTACTACTACTACCCATACAGTCAACCATGCAGTTGGAAGATCATGGCCAATAAAGGAGAACAAGTCAAATTAGTGCTTAAAAGGGTGGACTTTTCCCGTTGTGGTGTTTCATGCAGCTGTGGTTACCTGGAAATACAGAATGGAACACATGCAGATGGAGCGACCACCACAAGAATGTGTGGATATCTCCTAGGAAATGTAACAATTTATTCGCGCGTTGGTTATGGCCTAAGAATCCAGGCTGTAACTCGTGATTTCTGGTGGATTTACTTTAGGGCTTCTTACACAGTTATAAGTCACAAGGACACTGTGTCCAATGGTAAGTAATCCTGAGGACTTTGAGTTTTAGGTCCTGCAAAGAGTAGATATTTGCTCCAGGTTTCGTTTGCATCGTGCTGGCAGCTTAGTCGAATGACGAGCTCCAGGGTGTCGGGCTTGCCTGAGTCACCCTCTGGTTTGTGGGGTTATATTCAGGAGTTTCATCAGCAACGACGGCTACAGCAACTAT
>BLAZ01000995.1:40898-43398 GCA_014633955.1 Acropora tenuis
TGACAAATACATTAAAACAACCCAATAAATTACACAATTCAAGCAATTTACAAGGGTCAGCCGACTACGATTGTTCCAATTCTTTATTAGATATGACTACTTCAGAAAGACTTCCACACGACACGGGTAGCACGTACAAGTCAATTATCTAAATCATAGAATACGAAGCATAATTAAATTATTCTACAGCTTTAAGAACAGTACACTGCAGAATTCCCTGTTAACTAATGCAATTTTAACATACTTGTACTGGTCTTTAACCTTTCTTTCTGTTCATTTCAGGACCAAGTGCTCCTCCTGCTAATGTCAGAGCGAACAGCACAAATACCACGAGTATTTCAGTTCAATGGGACCAAGTTCCAGCTGGACATCAAAATGGTCTCATATTGTATTACAAAATCACGTACAGAGCGTGCTATGGTGGTTTTTCACATACAGTGGTTGTGGTTGCTCCAAAAACACAAAGGACATTGACCGGTCTAAAGGAAAGCACCTGCTACTCGATTTCTGTATCTGCGTCTACCATTAAAGGGGATGGAAGTTCTTTCAATATCAACATGGCTACAGGTAAGAACAATGAGTTTCCATTCTCTGGTTTCAATGTAGAAGCGAAAACAACGGCGATGAAAATGGAAACGAAAACTTTCAGCAAATATATAAGTCCGAAAGGGAGTGTGCGAACGTCAATGCAGTAATTCAGAAAGATGGCAAAGAGGGTAATGAGAAAGGGATCAGGTGTAAAGAACAACTAGCAATAACAAACTTTATTTAACAACAAAAGAGCAGAAATTAACCCGAAAACCGCAGGTAGAAAAAGTCAATCGCGAAGCGGACTAAGGAAAGCAATCAAAAAGAAGAAAGTCATGCAGAGTATGAATTCTAAAACACCTAAATACACTGTAGAGTTTAGTATTTTCTGCTTTTGTTTTTTTTTTGTTCTTTTTTATTTTTCAAACAACGACAAACTTTATTTAACAACATGACAGCAGAAATTAATCCGAAACCCGCAGGTAGCAAAAGCTAGAAATTAGCTATAGGAGGTACAAAAGATCTATTAAAATACATAATTAGTGAGCCTTCTCACTAATTATGTATTTTTTGTTACTAGGAATAATTCTCAGAAACTAGATGGTGTAGGTTAGGGATGTTCCCTTCTATTCAATCATCAAGTTAGCAAAGCTGAACGGTCATTTTTCAGTGAAAGAACATAATTACGCTTTTGTAGGCGAAACAATGGGAGAAGAATTCAAGGCAAAAAAAAAGAAACTCATCAAAATTTGTGTTGGAAAATATTGAATTTGTGAGAAACGATGGCTTACTAAAAGTGGTAAAATAACAACTTTAGGTGAAGACATGCTGCCAAAAAGGCTGGTAAACTGAAACTAACTAAACACTGACTTTATAACAATAAACACGCAAGGATCTAATATGGTGACGTCAGTGTTTTGATACTTTGGACTGAATGGGTGTCCCATTCAACTAATTCAACTGGATTATATGCAAAAATAAGATATTATAAACATACATATAACTGATTAAAATTTATAAAAATACATGCAAAAACATATGCATAAAGGTAAAATTATACATATAAACAAAACAACTTGATTAAGAGACAAAGAAACATACTTCGTATCATGTCATAATTAACATAAGCCAACAATATATAACTCACGAAATGGTGTCCATGATATTATAAAGAAGAGAATTTAACAACAATGTTTCAGAATATCTAAAGGTTCTTTTGCTTATACTTAGGAAGCAGGATATTGTTTATTTCGTATTGCTGTTCGAGTAGATACTTTTATTCCTAATAAGGTGTTCACTAAGATATTTAAGCACTAAATTATGCAAACACTTGAAAACTAGAATACATAAACATTTGTTCATTTTTCTAATGGTAAGGTTATACCAGCCTAGTAAAATAATTGAAAGTAGGCGGAAAAAATGCACTACATGCATTTGCATAAACACCTATTTTTGGTCAGATTAAGATTAAACTGTCCCTGCTAACGCACATTGCAAGAACGTCAAAGAGATAATTTCTATTACATATTAACCCTCTTGTTTACTATTCAGCTTGTGCAAGGCAGCAAAAAATTCTTAATGGAACTAATGGGGACATAATCTCCGACTCGTACTTCTACCGATACAATCAAACATGTAGCTGGAAGATCATGGCGAATAAAAGAGAACAAGTCAAGTTGGTGCTTTCAATGATGTATGTGCATCCAAGGTGTGGCTTGTCATGCAGCTGTGGTCACCTCGAGATACAAAATGCAACATATGCAGATGGATCCACCATTACAAGAGTGTGCAGCGGTACATTTCTCCTGGGAAATGTAACCATATACTCGCACGTTGGTCACGACTTAGGAATCCAGGCTGTAACACTTCCGTCCTGGATGGTTTCCTTCAGAGCTTCTTTCACAGTAATCAGGCACAAGGACACTATGTCTGATGGTGAGAAATCATAAGGACTGTGCGTTTTAGCTCCTGT
>BLAZ01000995.1:48398-49504 GCA_014633955.1 Acropora tenuis
CAATTTTTGATCACCTGTCTCGTAACTTAGCATTCATTTAAGCCAGAGTGGCATCAAATTATGTCTATCACTGAGGGGTTTTAAGAACTTTGTCAACCATCTGCCAATGTCAATGGTTAGACTGCACAAGCTTCACAAGAATTTTTTTTCAATAGGTTAGTTAATTATATGGGCAAATTCGATGCTATTTACACAGTTTCTTCAAAATACTTGATAACAGATAAGACATTGATTGAGCAGCAAGTTACAAAGTGGGACTGTTCGATCTTTTTTTTGTCCACAGCACCATCTGCTGCCTCTCCCCATTTTGCGAAAACAACGCCATCCAGAGGACCACAAAGTAAGTGTAAGAAATGACAACCTGTCCGTTTCACTTTTTTAATTCCTTATTCATAAATCCTATTTTTTTTCTTTTTATAATTATTAAGTTCAAGTTCCAAGTTTCAAATTTATTATTACAACAGGTATATTATTACAAGTATATTTCAAAGTTTGGAATATGAAAAATAAGATGTACCACTACGTATACTCGCAGTTACGGGCGAGCACTGGTTTGACGCATAAAATTAAGTATTACTTTACAGTGCATGAAAATAACTTACTGGACTAAATATGACGTACGAATCATGTAATAAAACCAAAAAAGCAAAGAAAGGAAAAATAAAATTATAATAATAATAATAATAATTTTTTTCAGTTTATTTGCTTGCTTTATTAAAATAACAATGATTTATTAAAACTTCATAATAATAATACTAATAATAATCAAGTAAGCCATAATCATCATTAATAAATCATTAATAAATCATTGTTATTTTAATAAAGCAAGCAAATAAACTGAAAAAAATTATTATTATTATGATAATTTTATTTTTCAATATATGAAACATTTTATATATCACTTCACAATAATAATAATATTAATTAATAATTGAATATTGACCAGTATAGCATTTGTAGAAAAGATGAAGAGGGGTATTGCGTGAGTTTTATAACCACACAAAAACATAAGGCGAAGACAAAGTTTCTGAAGACTATGTACTTATTGACTGAGTGGGAGGGCCGGACGGGAAAATATTTGGCCCGAGGTCATGGCGTACGGACCG
>BLAZ01000999.1:8608-11108 GCA_014633955.1 Acropora tenuis
GATAAAACCAAATTTTTGCTTATAGTTAGATTCACCCTTTTTCGTCACAAAGGTGTCATTAAGTGTCATGCATTTTCTTGGTTGGCTCGTGTCAGCGAGACACTTTGTGGCATCTACACAAAGTAGTTTGAACCCCAGGATGCCGGTGTTTGAACAAAGCCACTCTAAATTTTTATGCTTACAGGCTTCAGTTCAAATACACAAGCCTTTCTTCCGTATGTCGGGAATAGAATAAGAGATCACACACCTTCACGCATTCATTTGATCCAGTTTAATTCAGTAGATCTCGGGTCGCTGGTGCAACGCTTTTCTCCACACACAGATCGAAGTCAAAACTACTAGGTTTAGAAAAAACTAAAGACTTTTATCCTCACGGGAACTAACACCAAGTAATTGAACCTGATTATACAATCCTAGAGACTACGTATTTGAAATTGTAAGGCGTTCACTTCTTAGAATCAGTACTTCAACCAGGGAAGGCATCGTAACATCTGTAATAATTTAAAAAAAATGCAAATTAGTGTTGTCAAGGCTTTTCTTAAAAAGATTTTGAGAACGGAGTTGGGAGTCGGAATTGAAAAGTCAATGATGTGGGCAAAAGGTTCAACTAAGAAGAAAATCAACAAGCAATTTTTCCCGTAACTCTTTTAATGCAGGCATTGCACCAAAACTAGACCATGTAAATTTCCTGCTGTTGCATCCAGAAGTTGCAATGCATTAACATATTTTGATTTGATTTTTATCCATGATTCTGTTTAAAAATGTTTTTATGAACTGATTTTATACCTTTAGTTATCGTTGTTGTTTGTTAGTTAAATTAACCGAAGTACGATATTTTAATGTCAGAATACTGTTGAGTTACACAGATTTCCTTGAGTTAGAGATAAACTGAATTCATAATTTCATTCATTTTTCTATTGATCTTCCAGTGCTAGGCAATGAAAGTCCCTTTCCTCGATGAACTCAGTTGTATTGTTGACCCCGTACGTAAAAATTCATGTCAAGACATAAAAGACAAGCCGTGGAGCACATTTCAATCCTAAAAAGTACTTACCTGTATAAATGTCGTAAGTTTCACATCGTCTTCCTTTGGTTTTATTACATACAGACCAGGAGAGTCTGACCATGATCCACTTATAATCGCGATTTCCTCGGGATACATCTGCGTTTGAAGCAACGGGGAATACTGGAAAGGTAGCCTTCCACGAACTCTAATCTCTTTTTGAAGTTTCCACAGCTGTGCTAGACTTTCCCCAGGCTTCAGCTGAAAGTGGTTTGAGTCGTAGATTTCAAGCCCTGTTCCGTAGATAAAATATCAATAAGCTGAGTTGTTGCTAAGCTTGATGTGAAAATGATTCGTTCTTCTTAGTAGTCTCACCATTTCCAGTTGTTAATTTAAAGGCAGCGCTCTGTTCTTAGTTAATTTTGTCATACGTCTGCAGCACACGAAAACAGAAAGCTGAGGTAGTTAGTTTAGCTGTTTAGTCATGTTTGCAAGCAATATTCGTAAGAAATTCGCCTCGCGAGGCGGCGGGATAATATCACACGTGTTTGAATGCTTTCGCGTTTTTATAACAAGGTGCTTTCTCTCTTTCAGAAATCAGTAATTGGGAATGTCTTAGAACTAAATAACATCGTAAGTAGTAGAATGCGCTCAATCGTTGGAAATTGCGGAGGGTTAAATCTGTAGGTTGCAGGTTGCAAGTCGCAGTTTGCAGTCTTCCGCTAACCATTTTCGGAAGTGCATTTGTCGTTGTTAATAATCAAGTCTTCACGTGGTCCGACCCGTTGCGACGTCGAGAAACAGGATATTTTGTCAACCCAAGTGGATGATTTCTTTTGTAGATACAGAAGTAGCCCTGAATACAGCGATGATGACGTAGCAGGATCTCGCATCGCTAGGTAAAGTTTGTCTCTCTATACGTTTCATCTCTTTTGAAGGTGGTCGGTGTTTTAGCTTCCCCTTGAACTCAAGGGCAAAAGAAACACCTATTGACTGGTTACAGTACCAGTGACTTTCTGCTCCTGAAGAGGTAATGTGTGCTCTAGCATGACATGTTTGAGTGTTGATAGTTTTCAAAGAAAATAGAAGAGACGTTTCGCAAACCGGTGACATTCCTTATAGTTACTAATACCAATTAAAATGTAGCGAACATATATTACCAACTTATTGTACGAATATGGAGAAAATGGCTCATACCGCTCTCTGGAAAACAAAATTACAAATACCATGTTTGTTAGGGTCTTTTGTGTGACAAGTAACGATCATGGTATGGGATAATTTGGCGAATTTTCATAAAGAAATGGGTAGTCTTTTCCTATTAGGTGCAGGTAATCTTTTTCCCCCAAAAAAAGTATGTAATGGCCGCATAAGCATCCCTTTGAGCACATGACTCAGTTTCCTTTGTCCAACTTATGCCAATAATGACTTAACCATTATGCTGCTATTGAAATGGCCTCCCACATCCTTAACTGCGTATTTTACAGCATATTCCTTCAA